>JANHGO010004377.1:0-25143 GCA_024606505.1 Aquila spilogaster | reverse complement strand
GTGTTTGGAAACCTCTGGGAGAAGAAAGGTACCTGCACTCTGGAGCTGCACAAACCATCAGGCACAGCCGACCCCAAAAGATGGATTATTCTGTGCATTCAAACATTCTTGCTCTGTGAACTCCAGTTCTGGAAGTTTTAAATTAGTAAAATGTAAATCAAACCTGTTTCTCGGGATGGAATCCCAGTACAGTTGCATCCAAATTAATCAACAGGTATGAAGAACTGCTCTGAGAAGCATCTTCAAATTTTATCCTAATTTGTCTATAATATATTATCTCTCCACTGAATCATCACTAAAATGGACTACTAAAATGAAAATTAATCATATTTTTTAACCATAACAACTGCATTAAAGAAATTGCATCAACAGTCTTGCAGAGTCAATGACTTGTTTTCAGCCCATGAATTGTGAAGCATGAATACTGTGAAGAGCAATCTTCACAATCAGAAATGTCTGTAAAATGATAACTTCACCATTCTATGTGATAACTTTGATAAGTGCCAAAATGCACACAGCTTTTCTCAGTCAAGACTACAAACATAAGAATGCAAAGATGGTGATGAATTAGGGTTTCAAATTTCTCAGGTAACTTACAGAATAAATATGCACCGTATATATAGAATACATAATCTATAAAAGTAACAGATAAAAAAAAATCTCAAGATGTTAATTTAAAAGTTATTGCATTAAGTGTATGCAGATTGAAATCCCATGACATAACACTGGACCAAATCTCAACTCACTAACTGTAATTAACCTGCATTCATCATGCACTTGTTTCAAAGTGCATTAGAAGTTAGTTGCTTAGTTCAAGAAATGTCTGTACTGTATCAGTGAAAGCAAACTGATGAATTCCTGTTTATAACAGAGGTGACCTTGTTATATACCCAAAGAAAATTATTCTATGTGTGTTTCAGAAAGCAGAGGAGCCTACTGGTGGACACAAAACTGCTAACTCAAAAGTAAAATAAGCAAATGACTCAAGAGTAAACTAAGCAAATTTTCACTAATTGGAGGAAATCACTTTGCACCTGACAGAAACAGCTCTGCTTTCAGACTGAAGACTAAAACACAGAGTGAGAAGTGTAACACGCTGACAAAACTAAAGCAAGAATTAGAAAGCAGCCAAAAGATGAGACCATCCAGAAAAATCTGTCATTATTCATAACACGTTTCTCTCTGACAATCACTTTGCCCAATATACTGACAAATACTTTGCCCAAGCATAAACCATTGGCTTTTTATTCAAAAGTAAATTTTATATCTTGTTCACATTAAACAATCTAAGTAGGCACACAAAATAAACCTTTAAAATTAATGACCGAAAGAACTGAGTGATTGAGCAGATCATGGAGTTAACATAGCATTTTGTTACCTCTCCATCTCTGACAAAAAAAAAACTCTTCCCTAAATACTGCTAAATTTTTAATTCAAGTCTATGAATTTCATGAGATTTTATTTGTTTTGGTTCAGAACAAAAGGAAAATAAAAATCAGAGTTCATTCTGACTCCATCCAAGAGGATTTAAAACTACAACTGGATGATGCTTTAGGACTTTCTACGCTCTGTTGCCTTTGGAATCTCATTTTAAAGACTTCAAAGGGCCTCTTAGTTACAAGAAAAGCCTTCCCGGAACCTGAATCCTAACATGTCTGATCCTATCATATTCCATGCGTACTCTAAACCCAGAAAGTGTCTGTTTCCTCCTCTTTTCAATGGGTAAATAGGACCAAAAAACATAAGGAGAAAAAAGAAAAAAAATAGCCTAGTGACATGTAGGCATGAAATGGCTGCAATCTTGATTCAAAATTTTATCCTAAAATAAACTTCTATTAGAAAACTATTTCTACTTTGATCAAAATCCAACATCTCATAGTGTTCAGCAAAATCAAATGAACTCTAACTTGGTTTTGTGCAAATGTAAACTGCTGACAAAATAAACCTTATCTGAATCTCAATGATTAAATATTCAAATTTGCTTAGAAATCAAAAGTATTTCCAATAGTATTTTATATACACTTCTTGGGCAAAAACAGGTGTTGGTTTATGCACACTGTGCTTTCACATCAAATTTTATTTCTGTTGTTTATATGCACATTAAAGAAAGGAGCAAGATTCAATATTTGACAATACTTGAAGGCAGATATTAACGCACCAGATTCATTTGAGGGTTATTATGCTTCAGCCATGCAGAATGCCTGTCTTTGCAACTGTATTCTTGATTTTTCAAGAGTTTGTTGATTCAACCAATATGTTGGCCTTAGGAGAAAACAAACCCTCACTCATGTGAAAGTGATTTTGCTTCATGTTAGTACGCTGCTCATCTTTTCAATTACTATAACAGAAAGAGATTTCATTCAAATAGCAATTTATGTATATCCTCTAGAAATAGTCTACAGTACAAGTATGACATTCTCTGTAATGGGGGATTAATTGGATCAAAATACAAAAGATTTCCCTAGTCCTTCCCAGCCTCTAGCTCTTTGTCTAGCACTAGTGATAATTACTGCCCCTGAAGTTGAACCTGTGATAGTCTGCCTATACCTTTATTCATCTTATTAGAAATCCCAGCTTTTCACCATCAACTATTGCTGATGATGTGTTTTAGCAAAGATGCAGTTAACAGAAACATCTGAGATAGGTCAGTCCTCCAGCTTCTATTGACTTTTTTTTTTTTTTTTTTTTTTTTTTGCTAACAGTGCTCTCTGGAAGAAGTGAGGAGTGAATAGGAGGCAGTTAAGTCTTGAACCACTGCAGCAAGATTCTTAAGAGCTCACCTATCAGTGCTCAGATCTAAGTTCAACTGAAACACTATGACAGGGGTTTCAAAAATTACAATTAGAAAAATCTTTATTACTTCTGAATTTACCTCCTGAATCTACATCATCTTGTCTATTCTGTAGCATTTACCACGGAAAAATAGTAGTAGTTTACACTCAGCGTTCCTCCCACTCTGAGCACAAGCTGATTGCATAAGTTCTGTAAGGAGCTCTGGGCTCAGGTGCGGTCAACAGTATCAGGAGCTAACATATACCAACAAGGCCATGCCTATCTGTGTGCTTCAAAACCAGGGGATGAGCTAAGGGAAGTGTGAACAGTGGAAAACAGGCTGAGCCTACATATGTTATGCTTGAACTGATTCATTTGGCTTGATATCTTTATAATTCAGCTGTGACTGTAGAGTTTTTCTGAATCACTCAATACAGGGACGTAACAGAAATATGAAATGTCCCATTTTAACAGAACCATCAATCAAACCCAGTAGCTTACTGCAGAAGTAGTTGACAGATAAATTAAAAATGATAAAATGCATTCCTTCTAGCCCACATCTTTTCCTCCACTATTTACAACTTCTCAATGGAAAGAAAAAAAGTAATAATCAGTGCTGTATCACTAAGCATGTTAATTCTCCATCCTGTAGAAAATTTGCTAAAGTGGCCCTGACCTGAGACTCAAGAGACTTGAGGCTAATCCAAGTTTATAAGCAACTTGCTTACAGACTCTGTATATAGAGGCCAGAATTTTCGCACACATAAAAATAAAATAATTTAACTATGTGTAAAAGAGCTTTAAAAAAAAAAAAGATAAGTGAATATTTTTGTAGGTTTGGAAGTTTTTGTGTTAATATTATAGACAATAAATACTTTTATTATAAAATATGGACTTGTGATATTAGCTAAATCAGCAGCTAGACGGAGAAACAGAACTCAAATCTTAATAAAGCAATCTTGCATATCGGGAAATAGAATTTGGTAGAAAACTTAATTTGTTATACCACATTTGCAACACAAAACAAAAATGCAGACATCTCCCTTCACAGATTTCAGTTTTCTGTATTGTTTGAGTATTTGAATGTGATTTTTTAGATTTCGAGGATCCTGGAATGCTGTGCAAAGTTGTTTTTTCCCCTATATTCTCCTTAAAACTCAGAAAGACCAAGACATCCAAAAGCATGTAATTATGCTTCTCCACGCTGCAAGATGTACCAGCTAGTCATATATTTTGGAACACTTTCTTCATTAAAACCGAATAAGTTCAGACCAATGAAGGCCGTTACTCTCCTTGGGTGGCACAATGGTTTCATTGCATAATTGACTGTGTATGACTATATTTGGCAACAGTATTTCAATTGTTTTTTTTGACCTTTGACTTTATTTTTAATTTTAATTCTGGATATGAGCTGATGGAAAGGTCAAGTTAGCCTCCTGGTGTATGTAATTTAGAAACATTATTAAGAAAAAGTTAACAGTGAAAATTCCTATGTCAGTAACAAAGGTTAACAATCATAGCACTGAATTGTCACACTTCAAAACTTTCATAACACATGACATCATTTATACAAATGGAAAACTTTTTTTGGTAACAATTGGTGTTGAAAAGTTGGAAATGGATATTCACAGATGTGGCCCACAGCTTCATGCAAACACACAAAAAAGCAATAAAGATACCAATGCTATCAATACACTCTCTTGGCTATTATTTAGCTTTGGAAAAAAACAAATGAGATGAGGATTAAATCACAATGGAATTTGTTTACAGCATTCACACACTGCCTCTGCCATGAAACTAGTACCTGAACACTTCATCAACAGAAGACTGAAATCTTAAGATATGCTGAATTAGTCAAACGGACAAGCATATCCCAGCTAACAACAGCAGAGCTATGTCAGTTTGTTCCAAGTGAACACTTGCTCTTTTGATTTTATACTGGGAATCTGACAATTCAAACTAAAAACAACAAGCTGAAATGATAAAAGAATCCAGATATTCAATTTAAAAACCAACATTTTCCATCTGAATGCCATCCTTCAAATTTAGCTACAGACAGAATGCTGATAGATGAATACAAAACTAAATGAAAACACAGATAAGAGATCTATTTCATAGCACCTGCTACCAAAATAACTTCTGTAACAGGGTGGATAATAAACACCACTCAACTCCACCGCTTCAATTAGAATATTCTGTAAAAAAACCCTATTACCTATGAGGTGGTTTGTGTTTTTTGAAGGTGTCTCTTAGCATTAGTACTTCTAACAATTAATAGTACATGTCATACTCCACTTCTGTTTTTGGTAAGATGGTTTGCTTTCATTTGAATGTGTTAATAGACACTGGGAGGTGCTATAGACTATAAAAAGAAGCTGATCAGAGTTGTCCTCAGTCATTTTGTTACCAGCAATTTTGATATTTGTCTAAGTAGAAGGTAAAGTCTTAAAACAAAACAAAAAAAAAAAAAAAAAAACAGCCATGCTAACAAGAGCATATGTTCCTTAACAACCTGTGCTAATTTTGTAAGTTTTTATTGTGACCTTTAAATGTCAAGTGTGTTTTCTTATTTCAATCAGAAGTGACTGTTCACAGTAAATACACAGATATATCTCTGTTAAGGATAAAAATGATTATGGGTGAACACACAATGTAGAGCTGAAGATACTAGGATACAGTCAACAGGAAATTTTGAAAAAGCTGCACGTGCATCTGTGCTGGGCTGAAATCCCAGGGCTGCACAGGTGCCACAGTTCTGTGGACTGTTTGCACAGCTGTAAGCAATATGGTGATGAATGTGAGGTTCTATATGCTTGTCAGGTGTGTGTAAATATGCACTATAGGAGCTTTCTGGCTTCTTGAATACCACACTCACAATGCTGCAGGATGATGTTAGATTTGCATTTAGTGGTTGACATGAACTCTAGCAGGGACAACATTCAGGCTTTCTAGCTAGCCACTGAGCAGCTAGTTTTGGGAGAAAACGTGGGTGCAGTTAACAAGGAAAGAAAGCAGCACAGAGCAGGGAGTGAACCAATTATATTTGCTGCTCATGTCGTTTCTGCAGCAAAGATTTTCTGAAAACAGTAGTAGTACTACCTGATAGAAACTTGCAAGGAAAATGGAAAAGATAACCAAATCCTAAGGACTGCAGCCACTACCAATACAATTGAAAAGTGCAGTTTTCGCCAACAAAATTCTACTATGGTAATTATTTCCATTGGATAACCTAAACAGCTTAAGGGCTGCATGATGAAATACACACATCCAAGCAGTTGAGTACATATTGGTGAGATTTTACAGGAGTTTAGGAAAAGAGGTACATAAATCCAGCAAATAATGATTCAAGCAATGAGACATGCTAGTTAGGGCCACCTTGCAAAAAAATACAGGTTTTCACTGTGGGAAAGTACAGTACAAGATCCTCCTAATTAGCAGTTCTTCATGCTTGCTTATGCAGGGAAACCTTGCCTGAGATGCCTTGAAGTTATCACAGACATGTAACTTGCCAGCACTAGAAGAAGAAAAATTTTAATACCGTCTTTCTATAAGGACCAGGACAAAGACCTGTGTCCACAGTGAGATTTATGTTACCTCCACTCAGTGCTGTTGCTTCTATTAGTTTAGCACATCTCACCAATACCATTCAATAACACTGAAATAGTACAAAAAAAGAAAATCCCTACAACATACTAAGCACTTGTTGACAACATATGAGCTGCAAGCATGAAAAATAATTAAACAATATCTGTGGATCAAGTAGTATTATTAAGCAAAAGCCAAACTGGATACAACTTCAAAAGGCTACATGCAAACTACATGGTGAAAAAAGCCTTTTTCCTATTTCCAGTAGCTCTACTCTTCTAACTGAACCTTCTGTGTCTTTAACTGAGCACAGAGATCCTGGCCAATATTTCCAACACAGTTTTAAAACCAAAACCAAAATGAAGGTACATTACATTCTAGGGAAAGCAAGTACTTCCTTAGAGCACTCTAAAACACCATATACAAGTCAGATAAAAATGAATAAAGTATACTTTATCTCCAAACTATAACTCCAAAAAAAAATAAAAAATTCAAACACTCAGGAAATAAATCCTAGCACTCACCTCATCAGATAAGGGCATGGACAAGGACACAAAGAAAACCATGACAGGAAACAAAGGGAGATCCTCTTCCCTGTAAGGAACTCTCCTTACTCAGTGTTGGTCAGCTAAATTGCACAGGCTGTGCTATCTTACTAAGTTAATCAATACACAGGTGTTCTGAGACTTCTGCTCATTCACATCCTGCTACCCCTACAGCACCAGCACTTTGTTTTAGAGTGCTGCTATTCAGTCTGAGCATCTGTTCCAGCAGTTGTGAGGAAGTTATCTTACTGGGGCTGTAAAAGACACTGGTCTAATTTATTATTCTACCTTACTGCTAGTGTGACAGCCATACATTTGGGTGAACAGGTGCTTCAGTTTGTAGTTAATATCCATTAGTTCAAAGGAAACAAAATGATACATGAATTTTGAGTGTAATCTAAGGAGAGTCTGCATAAATTATAAAAATAAATGGCAAGAATCCTAGGCCACTTACACTTGTCCCTTTAAATGCCTCATAAGTTGAGCAACAAAAATAATACAACCATTAGTAAAACCATTCTTTGAAATTATTACACACCCACTTCAATCAGAATGTCCAAACAAGCAAACTGGTGCCCAGGCTACTTGATTGTAAATATCACACTGAAATGACTTCGTATGATTTCAATTGTGTCTGCTTCTTTGTGTGACTTGAGAAATTCAGAAATGCAAATAACTGTCATGCAACAAAATTAAAGAAAAAAAAAAGATTGCCACATTTTTCTAGGAAACTATTACCACATCTTTCAAGGAAATCATGCTCTGCTAATTTTTTTGACTAAGTAATCAAGTGTTTTGAATTTGAATTCATCTGTTTTAATCATGTTGTCCTAGGGCATGTTCTGAATGATTTAATGACAGTTTCTGAAATGGTACTTTCATCTAGATGGAACACTGGAAGCAAAACTAGTCTATACTATGATGATAAAACTAGCACCACTTAGACCAAAAGCAGATTCATATTCATATGATTCTTAACATGTTTAGTAAGGTGGTGAACAGCCTAGTTCTGATCCAACCAGATTATTTAAGAGAATGTGATGAGAGTTCCAAGGCCTATATCATTTAAGCAGAAAATGATCTAGTGAGAGAAGAGATATTTATCATAATTGTTCTGGAGAAATTATTCAAAATTGTTTAACATTTGGAATGTAATAAATACCTATCTGACAAAAAAAAAAAAAACTGAATATGAATCCCATTTTTCTTCTTACATAACAGAAAACAGAAGTAGGTTTTCTGTACATCTCTTGTCCTTTTCAGATAAGAGCTGTAGACATCTCAGAGACAATTTTCTAGAAGTGTTTACAAGCACTCAAGTGACATTTCAAGTTACATTTCCAAAAGGAATACTTAAGCCTAAATCCCATAGCAGATATATGATGATTTCTAAATTACTTCAAAACAACAACAAAAAAAACAATTTCCTTTCTCCTTCTTCACATTAACTATTCACTGTTTTTCTGTCTGCGATACCTTTTTGTTTGGGGTATAAGAGAAAGTTAACAAACTTTAGTTTTACACAATTACACAAGAAATGCTTATTTCTCCAAAGAATTAACTATGTGTATTCCAAAACTAGAATGTGGATTAATCCCACTGCAGTTGATGCAAGAAAATGCATGGCACTTTTACCTGTACACAGCACTACAAATACTGATAGTTTTGGATCACAGATTATTATAATGCCTTCTCATCTGTACTTCAGCAACACAGCTATGGATACTTTCAGATGATATCAGCTCAGCAAGTGGAACTACCAGTTATAGTTCCTGTTCCTGCTCCTAGGAGCTAGCTACAGCTCCTAGAAAAAGTTCACTCTTTTCCAGCTCCATACCCATCCCAGCGTGTCTTTCTTTGTTTTCCCCTTAGCCTCTGTTAGGCAGCACTAGAGAATTATTTGTATATACCATCTATGGTAATCACATGTGCTGCAATTTATCACAGTGGTATTGTACAAAAAGTGCCTGATTTGAGCTCTGCCAGACTGCCATGTTTATTTCATTAATATAGGTTTCGGCATGAAAAAATACTCCCTCATTAATGTGTACAGTATTTGATTGAAACACATTTTCAAAAACACAGAGATGTAATCAACATGAGAAAGTAATCATTGAGAAGTACAGCATTAACTTTCTATTCAACATATATTCAAGACATGGGCATTCTATTCCTATCAACTTACTGACAAACCATAAAGAACTATCATTAATAGCCTAAATAGCTGCTTTTGAGAGTGAAAAAAGAGTATTGTGCAGCTGTGTAGGAGTTAAGTTACTGACTAGTGGAAAAGCTATCTAACCCTGTGATTCATCAGGAAAAGTTTGCTCAGGAGTTGAAAGACCCATATTAGGAGAGAGAAAAATACAGACAGTTTGTAAAAGCCTGGCTCTCCTGAAATCAGTCTGAGTTTTGTTATTGATGCCTACCAACAGGTTGAGGAGTTAATTTAAATCTGCCAAATAGTAATTATTGCTTCTGCAAATCCATGTGCTTTTACTTTAAAATACTGTTTCATAACATTGGTGGTACAGATTGGGCATAAAAAAAAATGAAATTCTTGTTCCACCATTAATCTCTTCATGACTTTCAAGTCAGAATTACTTATCTGTATCTTACTGACATCTATCTCAGTGTAATAATCCTATTTCTATTTATTCTGCAGAAGGTACAGGCTTAAGGGCACAATACATCATGATATACTCAATTTAGAATATTCAACTTGAAAAATAGCTACCCATAATTTCTCAGATTTATGTGCAAAATTACTATTCTGTATACAAGATATAAATAGAAGTTTATATTAAGTTTTTTGGAGCTATATTAAAACCACAGACCCACATATCTATACTGAGTAGAAAGTATATGCCTTATTTACTCTTATATTTAAGTATATATATTTAATAGTAGAATTAAAATAACCTTTTTTTGCAGAAATTGTTCTACAGTGTAATATTTGTATTCATATATGAATCAAGAAAGCATTGATAGTCACAGAGGAATTCACATCTCACAAAATGAGGATAAGATGCACTTTGTTTCATGCTGTGTGGTAAAAACGGACCTTCTCCGTCAATTTTGTTACTTTTTCTCCAGCAATGATCTGTTGCAATACAGCTGGAGTCACAAATATTTTAAGAAAAAGTTTATTCACTACATTAACTGCTTGGAATACCCATAATTGCTTTAGTTAGAGCAAAAAGCGTAACAAATTCTTTACCAAGAACAAGTTTTTTGTATATATTTTACAAAGTATCAGTATGGGCAGAGCCAAGCTCTTTGTGGTAGAACTTCATGGTCTTCTGGGCAGTTCTAGAGTTTTCTGTCGAGTTTAATATTACACAGAAATTTATCTTTTACGTTACAAATGCTAGGTAAGAACCATACCATACAGAGAAGAAATATTCATAAATAGAGTATTTAAGAACAGGCCTGCAAACTGAGTCTCATAAGCTCAAATTTATAAAACTTTATTGCAAATCCTTCACTGAAAAAAAATCTGAGGGAAACAGTGTTTGTATATACACCTTCTGCTACTCAGCCCATAATCTTACAAATCCACCGTCATTCACTGAACCCTCCAGCTCTGTGATCCTGTAGAAGAAATGACTGCTATACTGCTTTACTCCTTTACAGAGAACATTCTAGTTTTCTTGCTTGAACAAGGTCCTCGTTTAAGCCTATTAGCTGAAAGTCATTTTCAAACATCTACATTTCATAGACCAGCTGCTTTCCAGATTTTAAAGGAGTCCATATAGTCTGCTACAGATTGTTTATGTATCCCTTCTATAGAGCCCGTCAAAACTTCATGACATCGATGCATAAAAAGCAAAATAAGAATTATATGAATTGTCATAGAGAAAATAAAAAGTGAAGCATTCCCAAAGGGCCCTGTCTGAAGCTGTTATCAAATGCCTGAGTGGTATGAAATCTTCCATTTGTCTCAAGATCAAGAGAAAAGTCTGTCTTTATGCTTATGCCAGTGCACCACACTGTAGTCTATCAAATAGGCTGTTTGATTATTGTCAGAGATGGAAATTTGGAATGCTGCCAATATAATAATATGGCTGCTGGGATGGATCTGAATTTAAGATATTAAATATTTTAACAGACTGGTCACAGACAACTTTATTATAAGCAGCCGCAATGTAGTGATAGCGTAGTACCTGTGTGCTGAGACACAAAAAAACTAACTACTGCAAATTACAGGTACAGAAAAGCTCACATCTTCCCTTCTGCAGTTCAGGGCCATACAACACATTGCTTAGTTGGTAAAGAAATTAAAACATTTCTTTCACATTTTAAACAGTTTCCTATGGCTACTTGAGAGACTAGCATTAAAGCAAACCAATTTTACTAATGTTTTAAAATTGATCCGAATCGTGTTGGGTTAGTTTTGTCAAAAGGATTCTTTAATCTTTCAAAGGGGCTTGGTCACTATGAGCTAGGTGTTTAAGGAAGGCAGAGTGAGGCAGCAATACATCCCCTTCTGAACTAGCCTGTAGGGTGGCTACTGGGATGGCTGATAACATAAGGCAGCTTTCCAGCTTCATAGTTGCCCTTTTATATGTTCCCCTTATGTACCCTTTGCTGATTTAAATGATTATAATGTAACTGAAATAAATATAACTACATTGATTTACACTTGGGGGTGTAAGAATTAGGACAAAAGCTGGAGAAACAGCATTGTGTATACAAACCAATAAGTCATAACAAAAACGTCCTTTAAAGAAACTCTTCATGTAGTTTGGCTGAAGCTGTGCTCTGTTAACTGTTCAGTCTGCTATCTTTACTCCATGACATTTCACAATTTAGCTGGGACTGATAACTTTTCTCCAGAAAATAATGCAACAATACTATACCACGACACACTGGAACTAGTTCTAGAGCCTGTCTTTCCTCTTTTAAGGGTACAGGTAACTTCAACTAAAACGCTAGAACATTATTTCCATGTTATACTTGAGAAAAGCAGAGCACAGAAAGGCTGTGCACCAGTGACAGATGGTGCAAGGTGCTTATTGCTTTGTGCAATGTGATGAACGATCCCAGTTGCTACTGGAATTGGGTTTAATGGCCACCACAAGCCCTGTTATGACAGAAACTTTCTGGAAAAGAAGACCTGTCAGCACATACTATGAAAATGAAAATAATTAGCCTATACCCCAGGCATGTGTGTACAAACCCATCACATTTCAGAATCTGCTGCAAATAGCCACAGATGGCATTCTAAGAGATTCACTTTGGGAAAAACTTACATGACATTAACTGCAATAGTTTTCTCACTTACTTTATGATAACTACACATGTGAGCAAAACTAACTGTATGCATAACCATTTCTGTCATCAGACTCAAAATGGTTAACACCTGATTTCCTCTACATCCTAACATTTGAAGTCAAGACTGAAAAATTAAAAAATGATTTTGAAACTCGATAATTGAACTGCATTTAAAAAGGCAGATTACAAATCGCACCAAAAAGTAAGTACAAAATAAAAGAGAAATTTGGCTATAGATCCCACAGTGTATTTGCTCTGGCAATAGTAATTGGTCCTGAGTCACAGAAACAATTTTCTCCAGCGCTACTGCTGCTGTTTTTCTCATTTTTGTTGTGGAATAATAAAGCCAGAAGACTACTAACGATTAACATGAGGAAGGTAACACATTTATAAACATGTGATTGTGTAAATAAAAAGAGAGGTCTTAAAAATCTGCCTGTGTGTAAATCAATGGCAAATAACTTACTTGTTTTCTTAGAGTCAGGCTGATATGTTGGACAGAATTTTTAGAGTGGTGTGTAACTAGAAGTAACTTAACGATATCAGATGAAATAAAGACAAAGATTTATTAAGCTATTAAAAAAAAAAAGACAAAAATACTGTTGGATAATTAGCACACATTTTGATCCCTATTGTGAGTAAGACAGGAGAAAGATCAGATATAAAAATCCTTATTTATAGGAATTAGATTAGATCATTTGATTGTTTTTTATTCAAGGTTTGAGTTTGTTGGTTTGTGAGGGCTTTTTCCCCCCATTTTCTCATTCCATTAGCTTACATGTCAGTGTTGGCTCTAATATATATTTTTCAAATTCAACTAAAATCTAAATTATTTGTCAGCTGCAAACAGAACAATTTGAGAGACCATATCATATAAATATATGTGCAGAAATGTTTTGTAGGTAGAAAGAATGAGCCAGATGGTTTCTATCACTCCCCACTCCGTGGTGCAGTGAGGGGTTAGTACGGTTTTCTTAGCAGCTTCTTAGGTTTTGTACCTTGAAAGGAATTATATACTACTTGCTTGTGTTCTTATGCACAATGTAAATGATGTCTGTCCTCAGCTGTTCCTAGCTCCAGGTAGCAGATCTAAGTTGGAAATCTAACTGAAATGTATTCAGTTGGGTAGCGGCCCTACATTTGACTTAAGTACTTAAAGTACAAAAAGATGTATATCTATTCCATCTGAGATTTCAGTGTTTATGAATTAAATTTTCTTAACTGTGTGAAACAAAATTGTTCAGTCCAAAATTAAAAACAATTTAAAATTACTTGTCCCTGTGCCAGAGGCTCTTCAGTATAAAATTAAGCTCTGGAATACTGTGGCCAGCTTCTTCCTTACATGTTCACTTTCAGAATTTTACTTATTTTAAATAATTCAGTTACTAGCCACATCGAGGAACATTTCCATTATGAAAAAATGCACCTCACTGTATATTTAAACTGATGATACAGTTTTCAGCCCTAAAAATGTCATTATGATCATTCTGTGAGCATTTAAAAATAGATCTCAGTAATGTTTGCCAACAATGTACAGTTCTAAATAATCCTCAGAGAATAGGAGGGGAATTTTTAGATTCCTTCTGTCTCCAGCATGTGGCTACACTATTTGTTTCCCAAGCCCATGTCAGGGATCAGAAAAGCTGGCACAAGAATGGCTGGAGACACTACACTATGCAGAACAAAACAGCAAGTCCTTGTGAATGAGGGGATACTGCATATGAAAAAGAGAAAGTTCTAGTTCGGATGTATTTTTGCCTCCTTTAACTGGATGAGCCCAGCACACAGTGCCATGGTGCATTTATGCCATCTTTACTACTGCCTGCAGCCAGCTTATCTGAGTGATAAGCTGTAACATCGAATGAAATACATCTGGAAATGAAATTCTTCAGAGCACAAAACAAACAAGGAATCCATTTCTTATACAAACGGAAGATACGTGAATATGGATTATTCTTCTCAGCAAAACAGATGAAAAGTCTCCCAATGAAAAGACATGACTAATTTTACATCAGCTATGATGTCCAATTCTATACAGGAAAGGGGAAAGGAGATTTAACCCACAGTGACACTGGGGAATATTTTCAAGACAACAGCCCTTTATTATGTGAAAAGATGAAATAGGATTGTGACAAATACTGAAGAATAAGTTGATTTATTTATAGACTTTTGCATTATGTAAGAATGTGGAGAGAGAGGACGCTCTGGTCTAATGTAGAATTTTCCAAGTTTTAGATTAGTAAAATAGCTGTGGGACTGAAGCTCTGAATTTGAGAAGTTTTGTGTCACTAAATGAACACATCTCATTTTGCTCTGAAAAGGCTAATCAGCATTTTCACACAGTTTTGCAATTCTGAAGCTAGATCCTAAAAGTCTGCAAAACTAAAAGAGGTCATTCATTCTAGTGAAATTACCACAACAGATTTAAATACCAGAGATATTCTTGATATGACCATGATTTGTTGTTCAGCACTAAACTATTAATCTACATCATGCTTGGAAACACAATTATTTTGTAAACAGGCATTACATCATCCTTTTTTCCATTTTTAATATCAATAAATTATTAATGCTATAATAAGAGAGTGCTTTTTCAGACTGGGGATTAAGAATTGGATTTTATAGGACACTATTAATTTGAAAATATATACTATTTTTTTTTCATTGAACCATATGTTTAGCTCCAAGGCAATTTTTACTGGAGGGAAATTTAGTTTCCACCAAAAAATGAGAAACAACATGTTATATAAGAAACTGAGCAAGAAAATATATGTGGAGATCAGCAAAATTGAAGGGCTCTAAATAAGTCTGATGAGAAAGTGAATGACTGAATGGGACAGCAGGTTATTCCATTGTTGGTACTACATACAGCTGTTCACAAGTCAGACCCTTCAACTGAAAAGTTCCATAGTTTTACACTCTGCTTTAGAGAAAGATGTCACACCCTTTTGATTTTGAAGATCAGATCAACAGAAATATTGCAAAGAAAGTGGTCGCAAGCACTAATGTTCCCAAGAGACATTCATAGGAGAGCTGATCTAGAGCCTAATAGCCTAGCTCAGTTCTTATTATGCTGTTATTCAGAATGAAGAAGGAAACATCTGATTTGCAAATTTAACCCACCAACATTATCATAAAGTCAACATAAAAACAAACCAAAGCAATACAGTACAAGGGAAAATACTTTCAGAAATCCTAAGCTATTTCTCTTCAGCAATAATTCACTGCAATATGGTTACTGAAATCCACACTACTCCACTGCGGTACTTAGTGGAGGTAAGATTTACTGAGTGTTGTAAAACAGTGAGCACTGCTTCACATTTATCATTCACTTTGAAAAGTAACTAGAAAATGTATTTTGGCTTTTAATATTTCTTACTGCAGATCAAATATGATAAGTTTTTAAGTAAAAAGGCTAGATATTCAAACCAGACTTCTTGTGCTGTGATACCAGTAATACATACTCAGACGGCCAGATTATACCTTTGATGATGCATCTGAAACTCTAAATACTTTAAACAATGCAGACTTAAGAGAGGAACTTAGCTTACTCCTTCCTTTTCTGTCATAATGATAAACACTCACAAGTCCAAGTACACATCTTGTAAGTAAATAGTGACATTTCTAAACAGATATTTTCATTTCCTCCTGTACCTTTTTTTCCTGTCTTTGGTTCTTATCTTGTATTTTTATGCTGTCTTCATGGAATTATTAAGTTAGCAGCTTCTTAAAGAAACCTTGACACGGTGCCAACTTTATAACCTACTTATCTGTCAGCTGTTGAATACCACCAGGATGATGTTCTTATTACAAAGTTATTGTATTTAGCCATCCATGTTTTAATCAGTTTTTAGTATTAAGAAACTGGATAAATTTACGAATGATATAATGTCAACTAAGGAATCTTTGAAATGATAAATAAATGAAAATCGAACAAAGTACAAAAATATTTTGATGAACTTTTGTTTATCAGTTCATAATTTTTATATAGTATGCCTACTGTTCTTGTGTTCAATGAATTGCAAAAATGAACTTACTAAACATCAGCCACTGGTGCTTAGCTAAACAGTTGTTCTGTATGCAGAATCCTCTAAGCAAATTCTTGAGAATGCTTGACCAAAAAATATGCTGTATTGAGTCCTCTAGGAATATCTCTCTATCATTAATCATGCTTCCTTAAACAACTACAGTTTTCCTGCCTGGAAATTATGAACAGGAGGAAACCAGGAGTTTTAAGTGCTTTGGGTATTTGCCCATGATATCCAGATGTCTGGGACCTCACCGAAGCAGTAGCTTCAGCTGCTCCACTGAAAAGCCTTGACAGACATGCACATTGTTTATGTGCAGGTCATTTTTTATAGCCATCTTCATATCTACAATGCTTCCAATAGTCTTCACGTGCACAGTAAATTTATGCATGGATATGGGACAAAGCCTCTAAATAAAAACTTTTTCAGTCTTTCATATTGGTCTCTGCCATAGTAGCAAAATATTTTATGTGTTTCTGCCATAAAACCCATATTCTGAGTATCACAGGGAGAAGCAAGTACATTGCAGTGAAAAAAAGGGAAGTGATAGCAAGTATACATACTGCTGAGATATGCCTGACACCTTGTTTTCTGCTACCATAAGTAATGGTTTATTCAAAACATATCTACAGACAGAAAAGTCCTGAGAAGGGGGACAATCTAATCTCTGCTATGAAAACTGTTACGACATGTACTTTTATATATATTTCTACTTAAAGAGTATATGAGCTACAAGGTACCACCTGTACCTTGTACAGGTAAAACACTTTCCCTCTCTTGCTAAGGACATAAAATAGAAAAGCAAATTTGATATTCTATCAATTACAATTTAACAATGGGGAGATGGTAGAAAAATAACTAAATATTACAATATCTCTTAAATCAATAACAATATTTGTTAACAGTGGTTTAGAGAGATAATGAACACACAAATTTGTCTACCTAAATACAAACTTTTAAATGCATAAATTAAAAATAGTATTAGGAAATAAAATAACTTGAGTACAAGGTAATACTTCACATATACACTCCTATGGGTTACCATTTTTTGAAACCAATGACTTACAAAACTATTCATTTGCTTTCAGAAATCAAATAATGACAAATCAAATTCCTCTGGAAAAGCATTTCAAAAGCAGTATGGCAGCTGATGAATGTATTTATCGTGCTGCCTCACTGAATGCACGCATGCACTAGTAACATTGTGAAAGCTTTTTGAAATTCTGTGTGATTGACCATAGTGATTTGTATTTTCTTCTTGTAAGAGGTACAAACAAACATTAACTCATTAAAACCCAGATCAAAAGAACAAATTGCATTAACAACCATAAGGCACTGTCTTGTAAGCAATGAGAGCATTTTTCTTGGCCTTGAATCATTTTTCTAAAAGTCACTTGAATTCATAAATATGTACTCCCAGTTTAATTAGAAACACAAGTCAGACATATCTTAGAAGTTTCATTTTGTTTTGACTTATTCTCCATCCAAGTTTTTTCTACCTTCTCTTTCCCTATTTGAAATTTCATGTTTTATCTCAAGACAATCCTGACTAGGAAAGGATCCACAAACATTAGTCACAAGTGTTTAGCTGGCAGTGCCAGCTTCCTTCCCTCAAAAACTCAGCAATAGAATGCTTTTTCAACTTCAGTACTCAGAGAGGTGGCAATTAAGTACTATAAATGTATATTATATATAAAAAGTATTTTAAAGCATTTAGAATATTTTAAAAAATAGTTTTAGATATATTGTTAGCTTTTTGAAAGAAAATAGTAGAAATATAAAATAATAACTAGCTTCTGGACATTTCATTTAGCTTTTCTTTTATTAAAAACCCTACTTTTCCTTTTCTTCTTCTCTTCTTTCGAGCGTTTAGAAGACTACAGAAGTCTTCTTAGCAGTAGGCAATATTCGATCCTACCCTTAAGCATGTGTACCTAGCAGAACAGAGGAATACTGGGATGAAATTGCTGCTGGCCTTGCTGAAAAATCTAAACATTTCTCTTTGTATTAATGCCTAGAGCCATTCTGATACTAACAAATAACAGAAGTAGTGACCAGAAATACAAAGGAACATTCAGAGGATACTGGCAACATATGAAACATTTGGGAAAAGAGCCAACTGATGACTGAATACATTGTTCTTCAAAAGCTCTTCTTAAACCTTCCACAGTCTTAACACCCAGCCTATTGGGGCAGCTCCGTAGCATGTGAAAAGAAAGCTCACTGGGTATTTTTGTTGTCTGTTCTTTAGCAAAAAAACCCAAGGTGATTCAAAACAAAACTATCAAATACCACCAGCAATGGAAAAAAAAATCTCGCAGGAGAATGCTCAATTTTGTACTAGTGGTATAGCTAAACATCAATTTTCCTACTTAAACTTCCAGCCCAAGGTACTGTCCTGTTCTCCAAGTCACAGTCATGAAAGATATCCTGAGGTACACAGGTATATGTATAAAGCACTGAGCAATTACCTTTCTAGACCAGAATGCATTTGTCATCAAAAACTGAAGTATATTCCACACACTAAAACTGCTGTGTCCACTTAAAGGATTGCTTTGTCTCTTTAGTTTTTTTCTACTGGATTTTATATAACTGTCTGATATTTAATTTGCCTCAAGTGGTTAAAAAGACTGCTGCCAGCATCCATAGTCATCATCTTCTAAAGAGAAATCATAGCTTATCTCAGATGAGTGTCCTTTAAGTACACCAGACAGATTTTCAGGTCTGCAAGAATCTTCATTCACTCTGGCAATTTTGAGCTATATTTGATACACTGACTGTATAACCGTATAAAATTGTTTGGAATTTCATGATGATTTAATAGAAATTACAGTTGTTTTCAGTTTTACATGCCTATTTTCAGGTTGGTTTTTTTTTTTTCTCTTTCTGGCTCTAATTTGATTTCTTTCCCAGCTAATTTGTGGTATATTCAAGTCTTCTTTTAAACCTTTCCTAAATTTTTACATGGATTCTCCGGAGAAAGCAACTGGAAAACATAGTTTACATTTTCATTTTTGACTCAATGCTATATAAGACTTGTTTGAAGTTTGGCCTTGTGAACTTACTATCATCATCGTCTTAATAATTTAAGCATGTCTTTAGGTAAATTTGAAATTATTGGAATTTTAAAAGAGTACTTGGATGAAACCACTCTCAAAACGTACATACAAGAATTTTCTCTTTCCACTCCTGGCTTGGTGAATTTTTCCCTTTCGTGAATAGAGATTGAAAGGATTAGAGCTTTTTACTTCAAAAGGAGGCCTCAAAGAATGGACTTGCTGAAATAAGGCAATGAACGTTGTACTATTACACTGAGGAGAAGAGGTTATCCTTTGCAGAACTTCTGACTGTGCATTTTAGTTCCTTATAATTTCTTTGAAGTATCTGGTGCTAAACTAGCATTTGGGAACAGACAAAGATAGATCCCACATGTAAGACAGCTCAGTATTCTTTCTATAGATATTGTGGTATATACACTTTAGGTATAAAATTGCCAACAACAAACAACACAACATAGTAGGTTTTCTTCTACTACCATTTTTCTGCAGATACTGAGATTTACCTACTTCCATTGATTCAGTTAACAAGAACTAAGCACAGAAAATTAGGTTCACAATGGAGGACCAATGAAACTAACACCTTTTCTTTCATGTAAATTCATGTCTTAAGTGGCATTAAAAATGGTTCATTAGAATGGCAAGAATTGCTTGACTGAGATTACTATCCTCATAAAGCTAATAAAACTAATCTTTAGAGGAAGCTGCTGTATTGATGCTGATTTTAATAACATCGGTTACTCAAAATCAAAGACCTTCCTACATTTATAGAAAAATGAGATTATTGGGTTACTTTCCAGTAAACTGAACCTGGTTTGTCCTATCAAAGACTTAATAGTGGTACTGAATTTCAAAGCAAAAAAGAGAAAAAAAGGTGAGTTTATAAACAAGAAGAAACAAAACCTAAAAAGGCCTCATAAAAAGATCTCATTCACAGACTTGGCTAAATGTAACAATCAAAACTATATTATAAATTATAAACGTTAAGAACATAAGGATAACCGTATCAGCTCAAATCCCAATTTATTTTTGCTCAGCATCCTTTTGGCAAGAATCACCAGTTACAGATGATCACAGAACTGACAGAAGAAACAGGAAATATCTGTAGTTGACCAAAATTGTGCTTGAACAGCTTTCTTACCTCGTGACACTGGTAGATCAGGTTCCTATCTGCAACAAAAAACCTTAGTATCTGTTTGCCATCATATAATTTCTCTTGTAGTAACAGAGTATCAGGAACACATAGAAAATAAAGACAGACCAACACAACTATAATACCACATACTGTAATCTTGTTATCTTGGTATCTTGACTTAATTCAGATTCTGAAAGGAAATTAAATAAGGAAGGACAACTAAAATGCACTTTCTCTATTTTATTAATGTTATTTTATTCTTTGGTATATCCTCTAGCAATTTCCTCCTTTGGTGCTATAATACAGAAATTCATTTTTATATCTATATGCATTATAAAATTATAATCTGAAGAGACAGTGATTTCATTATGCACATCTCTTTAACCTCAAAATTTGTGTTTAAATCAAGCTCAGTATTAAAAAAAGAAAAGTAGATTGGATGTTTTCACAGTGATATTACATTGCTTATTAATTATTGCATTAAAGATTCCTTTAATTATTTTATAGGTGTGAAGGAAAAAGCTGGTCACCTTATGTCTTGTGTGCTCAGAAGCACCTTGTAAAGCAGTTAACAAAGTAATGAAAGCTCTGTCCGTATGACATTTAATATTACTCAGAAATCATTCTTCCTGGTCTGTGGAAGACCTTTGATATTGGACACTAAATTTAATCATGTGACATAACTGCAGTGCTGGTATGGATAAATTAATAAACCTTCAGCATATGACTTCTCAACCTGATCAGCTTCTTTGCATGGTTTCTATGTAAAGGAAAACTTTTTAATTTCTTGAATGTCCATGACACTTTGTAATGAACAGAACAAGTGAGTTCCATAGAGAAGATTATATGTAGTCTTAATTTTCCAAAAGTTTGCTAGAAATGTTTCCCGTTCCTATATAACTTAATTGGAAATTTTAATTAATTGTAGTGATGCTACATTTCTGAAATAAATACTAGAAAGTGAAAAATTCTCTTTTGGGAATTGGTTAAGACACAACAGAAAAATGAGTATATGCGCAGCCTGTGATAGGCCACAACATTCTCTGAAGAGAATCATGAATATACAAGCACTGTTTCCACTGAACTCTCAGTGGTTTCTTTTCTTTGTCTTGAACACTGCCAGCAGTACAACATCTTTAATATGATATAATTATTGCATAATGATTTATGTCATATTCCTCCACTAAAATTTATGGATGCATAGATAGAATACTTTACAAATGTGCCATTCAAAGGCCAAAAACACCTTTGGATGTCTTATCACCTCTGAGTCAGGGTGTCAAATGTTATTTATGTGAGGCCAGTCCTAATTCTTGTGGCACATAATTGCTTACAATTCTGAAAAACACAATAATATAGCTAATAGTATTATACATGCATAATAATTTATGAATGTAAAGTTATGTCTTTAATTATAAATCCATTCCTTTTTATGCATAAATTGGATTTTAACAAATACAATGTCGAGACACGTTAAGGATCTCTAGATAGAATAAATCTATCACCTACACTGTCATTTCAAAGAATGTGTAGAATATAATTTTGATAGATAATATTTTAGTTTGCCATTCAGATTTTCTATACAAGAGGATTATAAAATATATCTGCTTCCCTTATTTCTATCCTGAACTCATCAACCAGAAAAACTATTCCAAGTTTTATTTAGATAGTGTTAACCTTCCATACACAAGACATTTCTATCTGAACTGAGTATAGAGTAGAAAAACAAGTACCCAAAACAAAATAAAGTAATTCCTACACGTTAGTATGTCAATATCCACTTCATTAAAAAAAAAGTTAAAATAACATAAAAATTCTAATAATAATATTGCCTTAGGCAAAAGCTTTTGACATTTCCTTTTTAAAAGCAATAGTATTTCTTAGTCCTGTAACTTCAGCCAACAGCAGCTTACTCAAGGAAATCTCCATTCCTATTAGTATGACTTGTTTTACAAAGTCATTCTGAATCTTTCATTTTTTTCAGTTCTGTATAAATAGAAAATTCAAACATAAACTTAAAAAAATGCCCTCTCCTTAAGATAATGGCGAGCATAGGCAGAAGAACAAATGGATATAAACTGTCACTGAAAAAACGCAGATTGCAAATTACTGCAGAGTCTGTAGCCATTAAAATAAATCAAGCTCTGAAACAGCCTTTGGCGGAAACACTGGGGGCAAAGAAATAACAACTCCAATTTAGTATTGGCAACGTTTATGAAAAGAGAATTATCTGATGCAATTCCCAGGCTAGCAGAGCGCTGGACTTGATGACCCAGAGATCCCTTCCACTCTCATGTTCTCTGGCTAGATGCAGATGTTCATCTGTTTTTCAGCCTCGCTGTGGTTTCTCTCAAGTGAAATTTAAATGAAAGTTAATACAATTTTTGTAAGTTTCAGTTAGAAATTGCCCTGTGTAAGAACTGTTGTTAGGCCTGCAGCAGAGCAGAACTTCTCAAAGAATTCTGAAAGCTTTACTTAAAGTTGGCTTAGCATTAAGAAGTATAAATGTTCAGAGAAATGAATGCCCAGCAGGGCACACACCAAGAGAAGAGGTAGCTGATCTGCTGGTGGGGAAAACAGGAGTGCAAAAAAGTAAGTAATAACAGGTCAGGACTGACACAATAGTAATATCAAGGAAAGGAAGAAAGCAAGATAGAAAGAAAAGAAAGCAAAAGTACTGATGTAGAAGAAGTATAGGGAAAGAAATATCAGCTACATTTATGCCTTCTCAAAAAATAATAATGAAAATATATTATCATGTGAGGTAGCTGTAAAGAGTTGATAAAAATCTGAAAGGAAAGGTTTTGTTCAAGAGGAAGGTCATAATTTAGGTGACAAGCTAACACAGTTCTCTCCTCCCCCCTCACTCCTCTCCACATGCTTAGCTATTGAGTTTCTGCCTACAGTTGAATTGGCTTTGAAGGATTCTTTTTCCTACAACAAGTCACAATACAAACGCTACTGCCCAAAGTTCTGTATGCGACCCAACATGGAGAAAAACATCTCAAACTCAGAAATGTAAATCTAAACCATCCCTTAAAACAATAGTAACATTTAAGCTTGAAAACAACCGTATCATCTTCCTGCCCTTTCACAGACTTTTTTTTTTTTTAATTTAACCTAAGTATACTTTTATGTTGCAAGTAACTTAAATGTATCATTGTGACTATAGAAAGCTGTTGCTGATATACATCAGCCAGATGAAAATAGTCATTTATAGAAATATATAGAAAAACACTAAATGTTTTCTGGTTTTGAATAAATAAGCTCTCAGTGCAACTTTTAATTACTTTCAAATACAGGTATCTTTGCCCATTCCTATCAGTCATAGAAGCATACAAAGGTCAAACAAATACTTTATCTTATGTAAGACACTGTGGTCTGTTTCTTATCACTTGCAAGTTCTAAGGTTTACGCTTGCTCACTTGTGGTACAGCTACATGTGTCTCCAAAATGAAGGCTTTACACAAATTCTTTGGACCTTGATGGCTATGGATATAATTCTTCTAAATGAAACCCAGAGTATGATGAATTCTGAGATACACTGATTCTTTGGAAATATAAAAAATTCTTATACTAACATTGCAATTTCAGTACATATTTAAAATTTATCATACAAATTTTAAGTGGCTGTGTGCAGACGTGATCACCTACAGAAGATTTTCAAAATCTAGCCCTTTCTTCACACGAATAAATAAATAAATAAATATTTTTAAAATAAACACAGGTATGGATTTTCAATAAGCACAGAAGTGTATTTGTTTAAATAAATCATACAGGTTGACTGGAAAATAGATATTTTGCATCAGTGTAATTCTTCCTGTGTACATCTGCAGGTATTCTAGAAATCCGAACGGTGGCAGTTGGAATAGTGGCAATCAAAGGAGTGGAAAGTGAATACTTTCTAGCAATGAACAAGTCAGGAAGACTCTATGGAAAGGTATGGATGCTAAATTCTCCTCAATCATTTAAACAAATACCATGCCAGCTTCTCTAACAATCATCACAAACTACCTTAAAAACATATGTTGTATTTTGTGTGAAATAGTTTGTATGAAATAAACTTATAAAATTAAAATGTATCCTATGTGTGTATGACTTTCATACTCACTTTGAAAATTCAGTTATTGGAGTTTGTGTACTTTTTTAAATGAAATGTTAATGAGGAATATATAAAGCTAAAGTATTCAACGCTCAGGTTTCAGAAGCATAATTTATTTATTATCATTGTTAATAATACTATTTGGTTATTAGTAATATATCAATTCATTTAATATTCATAATATTAAAAATATGTCGTTTGTGTGATGCAACTTTTTCTCCCATCTCCCCCAGTCAAAATATTCTATGATTCTATTTTAAAAACACTTGTACTTATTTTACTCTAAATTATTTATTCTCAACAGAAAGTATGCAATGAGGATTGCAACTTCATAGAACTAATTGAAGAAAACCATTATAATACATATGCTTCTGCAAAATGGACACACAAAGGAAAAGAGATGTTTGTTACATTAAACCACAAAGGTGTTCCCATGAAGGGTAAAAAAACAAAGAAAGAACACAGAGCATCCCACTTTCTTCCTCTGGCAATATCCTAATCATACATGATCTGTAAAGAACTAGTTCCAGCAGGAAGATTATTTTTAAGAAGATTATTTGACAAGGTATCAAGAGAGGCTGGAATACTACTGAGAAACTGAACAAGCTGGACTTGCGCATTTATGTTTATTTTTAAGAGACTA
>JANHGO010004376.1:0-25147 GCA_024606505.1 Aquila spilogaster | reverse complement strand
CTTCTCTTCTCTTCTCTTCTCTTCTCTTCTCTTCTCTTCTCTTCTCTTCTCTTCTCTTCTCTTCTCTTCTCTTCTTCTTTCCTTGGCTTTGCTTTGCTTTTTCACAGAGAGAAATTCCAAGTTATTTGATCATTTCATTGAGATTTCATTTCTGAATTCTTTTCAAATCTATCTCACAGAATTCCCTTTGTTCAAAGAACAGGTGACAGAGTTTAAAACAATAAATTTGAAGATGAATGCCCATTTATTGTTTATTCTTCAAAAGCAAAATCTTGGTAGTATCTCATAGGTATTCATTTACCCCTACAGGTTATCTAAACTTGCTTTCAATAGATTATAAAATAAGGTTACTCACCAATATTTTAAAAATGACCCTTATGTCTAATAAGAGTATAGTATGATTATACTCACAATCACACGCTAATGTTTTTACATTGGGAATTATAATTTTACCTGTTCTTCTACATAGAACAAGGAATTTCATCAAGTATGATTTCTGTCCTGTATCTTCTGTTCTAGTTGATGTTTATTATTTAGAAATAAATTTAGTATACTATAAACTGCAGGTGTATAAAGAATCTACTTTGTCCCTTGATAGTTTGGTAAAGTATTCAGTAACATATACTGTTAGAAAGAAAAGGTTTTTTTCTGATATGATTTTTTTCTAGCTTTCTCTCATCATTGAAACACATTGTCTCCTCTTGGATTAAGAGGACCTCTGCTATCACTAATTTTCTACTTTAGCAGCTGCTAGAGATTGTGTAAATATAAACTCAATTTTACAAAAATAAATGTGCTTAGATATTCTTTCTGTGGGTTAGCTTTCTGGCCTCAGATCATTGTAATAACTTCTGAAACCATCAGTTTGCTTGCTATACTACTTTTCAAAGTATCAAGCAATCACTAAATAGCAATATGGAAGTAATGGCAACTTCTATCTTCATACAAAAAATGATAATATCTCTGGAACTGTGTTCAAAATTTTCATGGTTATAGATCAAAAATCCTTCTGCTGATGTATTCTAGTGAAAGTATTTAAGAACTTTATTATCCAGCATATCCTTACTTCAAAAGGTGATCTCTCATCCTGATAGCATGATATGTTTGAAGAACCCAACCAAAACTTACATCTAAGCAAACATGCTTGTATGCGTGAAGCATATGTTTATATATGTCTGCCCATAAAACAGTCAGAAAAACTGACTTGTGCTTTTCCCTTATCACTTCTGCACTTTTGTTTCTTCTGCGCACTGTATCAGAAATAATTTTATCTTCTTCCACACCACTGAAAATGATCAAAACTAAAACATTTTGCAACTTTACCATAAATGCTCCATTAGGTTATATTTAAAAATTTATCGTTTTTGATATCTCAGTTTATTGCCACTGTATTTAATACATCCCACGCTGATTGTGTAGACTTCCTTTAATCTATAGTAGTAGTAATCCTGCAATGTACGTGGTATTCCTTGGTGAAAAGGGAATTTTTTCAATGAAAATATAATTCCATGTTAAAATCTGTATACATTGTCAATATAAGTCACTATAATTGATAAAAATAAATATTTACTAATATTTAGTGCAGCAAGCTAATGGAAACCCTCAACTACTCTGATATTAAACTTGCAAATTGTGAAATGTTTTGTTTGTAAATTGTTGCTTAACTCCTCGTTAACCTTATCTGTATGTATTTTGTGGAAAAAAAAAGACTTGGAAACACAGTGAGCTGTACTTATATAACTGCATGGGCCAATGCCTGTCTATACAGGCAGAACCATACCTCAAAGTGATGATTTGAAGCTGAGTCTGTGAAGCATTTTATCAGTGTTTCTAGCTCTGAATTTTAAGTTCAGGTCTCTTCTCAAATAGATGCCTCTGAGATGTGAATGACCCATGCATTCTCATAAACAATAGAAATTAGAATCTAAAGCCTCCTAAATCTCCTGCAGGCTCTGCACCTCTTTTCCCTCTCCCATTCTGCTGAGTTGTGGGTACCTGGCCTCTTGACATGGCTCTATCAGATACAGTGTGAAAAGAAAAACAGAAAATTTGCTTAGCAGAATTCCTCACAAGGTTTTTGCACTAAATTAACACAGATATTGAGACATCTTTTCTATGAAAAACAATACTTCTGTGAGACACTGCTTAATATGGTCTCCTCACTTATTATGAAAAAGGATCTTCTTAATAGCCTGAAAAGTATAGCCCTTTCTGTCTCTCACTGAAAGTCCTTTTTATGTATGGTGGTGATTTCCCATCCAACTGCAGAGCTTATTCTGAAACAGACATTTTTGTTTTCTTGCTGCTTTCCAAACACTGATGTTTCTTTCATGCTTATCTGAGGAGAGAAAAATATTGTCCCATATGGATGGACAAGTAGTTGGAACACAATTAAAGCTGATGATCGCTGAATGTATTTCTGAGAGCTTTTCAGTGCTGATCTAATGGGGTGTCAGATGCTTGACAAGATGTCAAGCATTCCTCCTGGCTCTTATTGAGAGGGTATTTCAGTAAACTTGCTTTTGACACAAAACTACAAAATAATGTTTGGGTCATATATGGAAATACTGCTGTTTCTGTGACCATACCATGAACCAGACTGGGAAGATCATCCAGATAATAAACCTCACTGTTTGTGCATTTATTCAATTTATTTATTTATTTATTTACTTATTTTCATGAAATATCTCCAGGTAAGCACCTTGAGTTGGTTTATCAAGTGTTTGCAGAAACAGCAGTGTCTAAACAGCACATGGAAGAAGCTTAAGGAAAAAAGTATATACTGGAGAGGAAAAGGCATGTTTGTCTAAGATATAATTGCCACCTGGATACTCAGAGAGCCACAACATTATTCAGTTTCCTTTTAATATTTGCAGTCACCTACATCATGATGGATCTTATCATCCTTCTCTATTAACAAGTAAATACCAGCTTTTTTTTCCCCTAAGTCAATCAGACTTTTAGAATTCTGAGATTTTTATTCTGTGTACTAAGCTTTATTTATCTGCTATTTGGACTTATGCCTCCTGTCATTAATTTCCACTCTTTTCAACTCTAACCAAGGTGATTTCTAAACTAATGTATGTTTCTTTTTGTGATTATAGGAGTGTGAGTTTGGGGCATGTAGTTAAGCTTCCTCAAATAATTCCCAGTTACTGTTTACAGTACCAGTCAGCCCATATCTGAGGATGATCCAGTGACTAGACAGAAAATAAAAGGGAGAAACAAAATCATACTTGTTTCTAAAATGCTTATAAAACATTACTAATAAATAACAGTGTTTTTAAATGTGATTTAGGTTATTTGTATAATATTTCCTAATGTCATAGAAAATGACATAAAAAATAAGAAAATGACATGCTAAATGCTATTAGATATCTTTTGCAAACAGAGTCAAGACAATTATTGTCCTGCTTCTTATTGCTCATCTTGCAGAATTATCTGTGCTTACTACTCAAGGTGTAGATAGCAATGAAAATGAAGAAAGTATCAAAATAGAATAGTCAGATTAATTTGCTGTATACTGAGCTCAGAATTATGCTATTTATTTAAATTCTTCCCTATAGTATATGTTGATGAATCATGGTGAGCTATCACTGTTTATACATTCAATTTCAATTTACCAGGATGTTTTGGCAGGGCTTCCACCTTCTACTGGTTTACCTAAAGTTGTACCACATGAAGCCTTTATGTGAAAAATTGCAATAAACATAACATACATTTGTATTGCCAAACATTTTTAATTGTTGGTTCAAAAGAATGATACGACTGACAAACTGCGGTCCATACAGACCCATTAGTTCTGGTGCTTGAGACTTCTAATAAAATCTCTAAAATACTTTCTTATCTTCTAGAGAAAAATTGCCATCAATTATGATTTATAACAAATTTGGCATAGAGGTTTCCATTAGGCATATGTTTCAAAGAGCTGTTGCAAAGATTCCGTTAAGCATCTTTATTAATGATGGGGCAGAGGGTACTCTCAAGCGAGACATTGACAGACTTGAGAATTGGGCTGACAGAAATGTCATGAAGTTCAACAGAGGGAAGTGTAAGGTCCTACACCTGTAGCAGAACATCTCCAGACAGCAATATATGCTGAGGGTCACACTACTGGAAAGACTGGAAGAAAAGGACTAGGGATTCTGTCACAAAGCTGAACATGAGCCAGCAACATGACGCTGCCGCAAGTAAGGCTGAAGTTATCCTGGGCTGCATTAGAAGTAGCACTGCCAGCAGACCAAGGAAAGCGATCCTTTCCCTCTACTCAGCATTTGTGATGCCAAACCTGGAGTACTGTGACCAGTTCTGGGCTCCCCAGTAGGAGAGACAGAAGAGAGAAGGGAGAGTGCAAAGAAGATGAAGCTAGGCTCTTCTCAGTGGTGCCGGAAAATAAGAGATTCCATCTAGATATCAGGAAGCACTCATTTACTGCAAGGGTGACTGAACACTGGCAATAGTCTGCTGGAGAATTTGTGGAGCATCCCTCCTTGGAAATATTAAAATATTAGGGCATACTCTTGGGCAACTAATTGGCTCTAGATATTCTTCTTGAGCAGGAGACTTGGACCAACTCATCTCCAGAGGTTCCTTCCAACTTCAACTATCCTGTATCTATATCTGTCTTTCCCATATGTGACTTTTGTGGAACATTTTATGTTTGATGCTATATTTACCATTGATCATTGATAGTGTTCTCTGAGGACTGCCCTAATAGACAGTAGCAAATTCCAAATTCTAATCCTATATAGTCATGAAGTACTAGACTTGAAAGCAATTAACAGTTTTTGGTACAGGAAAACTTTTATTAGTGCAGAACTAAACCTTTCTGGTTTTAGGTCTCAGGAGAGTGAAAAAACTTTTCTGAAGGATGATACAGCAGATTACCAAATAGGAAATACTAAGGCAACAGAGAGCATAAAAATTAATTCATAAACAGATCTTTTTTAAAAGTTGATATGACTAAAAATTACTGAAAAACCAGGAATATTACACAATTGCCCCAGAGAGAGATATTTCACATGTAGAATAAACACCATAGTTTTGTAGTTCTTAAAACTTTTTTATCATCTTTGTGAATGTACATATAGTTAAAAAATAAATAAATCTAAGATTAAATCCATGGAAAGATGATGTAGATATATAGGTACACAAATTTAAAAGCATCAGAGAACACCATATAGTGAATGAAAGGTTGTATACTTAAGTACTATTGAGTTACCTGAGCCTGACAGATCACCATTGTCAATTGATATACCACAACTGATTGCAGGTGTCATCTTTGCTTATTCTGAATGGAAGTAGTATGCATTTGTTTCAGTCATCTTTACTGGCATTAAACATTTTGATTGACAAAGACTACTTCCACAATTGATCTGAAATGCAATAACATTTTGGTTATGTGTCCATAATTTGAATGAAAGTATGCACCTACGTTTTAAATACTTTCTCAAGGTACTATTCTAGTACTGTTTAAATACAGTTCATAAATATATTTCTACGTTTGCACAAATATAAATGTACATATAAAAGAAATGTTTTTAAAAATCAGTCAAATTAAAATAAAAGATAATGAATATTTAATTTTCCAGTTCTGTGAGAAACACTGTGAGTTTTTAAGTTTGTGACTATTACTGAATTACCAAATATTTCTGAAATATTCTGAAATTCCTAGCCTAGTCTTCAGCATAAAAATAAATAAAGAGGTGAATGCTCAGTAAAGGAGTGAACCCCTTCTCAAGCAACATTAAGGTTGATTCGAAGGTTACTGTGACTGCCACAAGTGCACAGAGAGGAAGATTTACAGATACTTAAGTTAAAAATGATTTTCACAGAGTAGTCAGCTCCTTTTAAGAGAGTCACAAGCACAGCCTAAAAAGGGCTAAACAAGACCACCCGGAAATAACTACTTGCAAGTGGAAGCAAGTATTACCAAAACCTTGCTGAGATGGTGCAATTTGGTAGCAAGATGAGAAATTTAGGTGAAGCCTACTTGTAGTGTTATCTTCAAGAGTATTCAATTATACAGACATTTAACCTGGAAGCACCCATCTATTAAACTACTAGGGTTATGATTAGGATTATGCTGGCATTTCATTTTTCAGATGCTAAAATGAAGAAAAGAGCATCTAACAAAGAAGAATTAAATTCTCAGCTGGAGTGCATAGTGAGCACATTTTCCAATAGCTCCTTTACCTTAAATTCTGTGGGAAGTTTGGAAATTCCTCTGAAGATTCTTAAAGGTGTCTATGACTCTGTAGACAAAAACACTCGTTTCTGATTCTGATACTCATGATATTACTGACTCTTCAAGAAAAAAAGTTATCACAGAAGATTTATGGAGAAGAAATTACCAATTTCACACAAATTTTGATTTGATCAAGGAAAATTTAAATGGGGGATCGGCAGCAGTTAATCTCTTCTCCTGAACATGGGAAGTGTTTCAGACACTCTAACTTACAAAGAATCCTCCTAAAAGGTTTAGAAGGTTTGATAGAGGAACTAAATGTGGTGACATCTGAAATTTCTATTTTCTAATATCATCTGATAGCATCTCACATAGCAAAAAATATAAAATGCACAATACTCACAAGGCAGGTTGACAAAAACCGAGAGACCTGTTTTATTTTGACAAATTAATATGAAATGTCAGCAGTGAGACTACTTCAAGTTCTATCTTCAATATCTATCAAATACTGAAATCAGGTTAAATACAAATAGAGGTAATGACAGACATTCTGAAAGCACTTCTATCTAATTTCTGCAGGACTAGATGGTGCTAAACTCTCGGCAGCAGTTATGCTCCTTTACTGGATCTTTATTTCACTTTTGCACAGCAATGAAACTTACCATGAATGGCTGTATAGTTTGTATCTTCCCTGCAATCTCTGCAAAAGAAGCAACTATTCAGGCCAATGTTTGGGAAAATGTAACACAAACACTATTCAGGAGACCAGATCTCCCATACTTTTTCAAATGTTTCCATCTCAGATAGGAGATATCTATGAAGGCTTTGGTAATACCTTCTGCCACTTGCATGTTGTTGCTTTCAGGTGGACTTGTTTAGGTCTATTCCATTTTGAGACTGGGCTCTGATTCACTTAAAGGAAGTTGGACAGTCTGTGACCATCATTTTTAAGATCGGTAGCTGTAATATTTGAAACAAATATTGAATCAAAAATTTAGTTTCCCATTCTCCTTCATTCTACCATACTTTGATAGGGGGAATGCAGATGAGGATGGGCTGTATACTACTTTTCCTAACATTCCCTATTTAGTGGCATAGACAGCATTATTTTCTGCTACCTGTTGAGAACCAAATTGAGGAACTTATTTCTTCCCACAGAGGGTCAAGGGAAGTTGGTCATTAAGATGAAGGCTTCCACTTTGGACATGGGCTTCCTGAATGCTGCCTGTTACCAACAGTCAGTATAATAATCGTAAGTCTCTGTAGAACTAGTACTCCCGATTTTGATATGTTTTCAATAGCTTGCTGTAGATCTAACATCATAATGGAGTTTGAGAGAGTTTTTTGAAGTATGCTTTCAAATACAATTACTATACATCCCCTAGTGCAATACCTGCACAAGATTTAATACTGAGTACCAGGCTCCCTCAATCTGCACCCTTGCTTTCCATGAAAAACAAGTAAGGCACAAAGTAGTATGTTATATTCAAACCAAGAACATGGTCTAACTTCTCAGCAAATGAGGATCAGTGTGACTCAGGTGGAAATCATCTTAGAAAATCTCATTATTAAATCACATTAACCAGCAGGATCCAACATATGCAGTCAGTATTCAAACATACATAGGCACATGTAGCCTACTAATGGACTTCTAAAACTTTTACTTGCTTTCATTTGTTGCGGTTTTCTGTTTGCTTAACTGAAGGAAACTCACTTTATGCTACATGACAAGCAAATCACATTAAAACCAAAGATGTACACGGTCTCTTACAAATACAATTATAGTATACACATAGAATTTTTAAATAGTATATGTGTTTGGCTTTTTTTACAATTATTTGTGTAATGAGTGATCACTGTGTCCCTTTAGAGCATCATGAAATAGTCCATCCCAGGTGCATCATCTGGCATTTCCTTTGTTGAACTTCATGCCATTGCTGATTGCCCTTTTCTTGTACGAGGCCATCATCAGCAAAAACAAAAACTGCACAGTACAGAAACCAGTTTTTCAAAATGGTGTTGAAAAGAGTATGCATAGAAAATTCACCAAAACTCTATATCACTGCTGTAGGTTTAAGGTAGGGATTATTATTACTCCAGAGTTTATAGACAACAGGAATAAAAATAGCATAGCTGGTGGTAACTATGTAGTATTTTGTATAATACATTTTGAAGGCATCCAAAAACCTATGTCTTCCAATCTCATAAAATATATATATATATATATATATCACAATCCATACTTATTGTAATTTAGGTATGTAAAACTATAACATACAGGTGATAACAATAAACAGGACAAGTAGAATAACAGAATACTTAGGAAAATTTGAGAAGACATAAGAAAAGGATGTTAAACTCATAGTGAGTTAGAACAAGGATACTTTCAGCAGCTAAGAACTGTATCACTTCACATTTGTGCTAGATTTCTTGCAAAAGCATACAATTTTCCTTTGACATGTGTTAAATTAATTGTAACTTCAGAACCAAACTACAGAACTTAGCTAATAGTAAAAATCTTAAGCAATATCACAACATCTTGGGAAGCATACTAGAAGGCATATGATGACTACAAGCAAGTTTTCAGCTGATCTGTGGTACTATAGGTTGCAAGCTATGAAACAGTGAGGAATTAGTTCCCTTTATTCAATATTTTCCGCCTTTTGTGCTCACAAGCATTAAAGTTTGTAAAAGGTTTAATCAACCATTAACTTTTTCTAATATTGATATTTTCTAAACTACAACTTGAATGCTTATAAGTTTTTTAGGATCAGAAGCTCCATGAAAAGTCCCACTATCTTGATCTATATTGAATATAAAATTAATAAGTATTCATAATGAATACATATATTTAATATGTGCATATAATATATTTAATACATGCGCAGGAAAAAAAATCAATATTTTATTTCAGGTAATTAATTACAGTATGAAATAAAACTATTCTACAAAATACACATGTACTAATTATTCTTGTAACAAGAACTAATTGTATTTGGAATTCAGAAGACATTTTATTGTAATTACATATCTGTGATATAAATAATGAAACAACCTAAATACTTTTAAGTGAACATTATACTTCTAGTTCTTGTTCAGTAATTCCAGTTTCCCAACTCATTTCAGATGTTCTATATACTACAGGAAGGAGTATCTTTATTACTTTTTGTTAACAGCTTTGGGGCTTGAGGTAATTTGAAAATTATGTTCTTGTATCCTCAGAAATTGATTTTAGATATCTATATTCAGAACCTGTACTTATTTTTGTATAACTCATGCTTTATCAACCACCACTCTAAAATAGTTTTTAAGGCTTGAGTAAAAGTGTGACTTCAAGGTAGTTTTAAATCTGCTTTTGTGCGTGTATGTGTTTCCATCTCTTAAGTGAGAAATGACTGTGATCAAGTTTTTGATAGTATAAGTCATACTTCCCACTTCTTTTTTCCTCCCAAAAAATTAGTTTTAAAACTCAAACTCCATTTCTGTAACGTTATGCTCTGTAGCCAATGGATGAATTTGTGGTAGACAACTACATTTTCTTTCTTGGAAACCACATGCATCAATGATAATGTCCTATACTTTCTGTGTTCTCTGGGAAAACATATAGTTTATTTCAAGTGGTCTCGCACACTTTTTCTTATCTTAAAGGATTTCTTTATATTTTTCAATATATGAAAATGAACAGGAGTCTTGAAAAACAACAAAAAACATGCATCATGTTTATTTGTGCTCTAAAAGCTCTCATTGCATGTTTGAATCTGTTGTAGATTTCCAGTCCTCTTTATTTGGGCAACTACTATACTGTGGCATCATTGTTGGGTAAAATACATAACAGATGATGCCCTTGAGTAGTTATGCCAAGATTAGTTTCCCCACTAAATTTTCCAGCTCTACTGCAAGGACAATTATTTTGGACAGTAGCGTAAGCAATAGTGTACAGAAGTATCAAACTCTATCACATCCTAAACTACTTTACTGCTTAAGCTTTACAGAACATGCCAAAATAGTGGACAAAGAACAACAATGATATCATCCACTATTTCTAAGCAAGGACACTGTAGTCATTTAATTGTTATTACCTACATTTTAATGCATACCAGAATCAGTTTTCAGATCAGCTTTCTCTTCAAATGTCATTATGTTGCAAGTACATATATGTGAATGCTGAAATAGAATGTAAGTATTTGCTAATTTGGGAGCAAGGATTTTCTGGATTTGAAGTCTACGCTAATTACAGAGTGGAAAAAAAAAAAAAAACAAAAACCACCCAAGTCAATTCTCTTAACTCTAAATCTTGGTTTTTCTATGATAAATATAAGTATTATATGTACCCTTTTATTAGGATCAAAATGTCTTAATGACCAAAATGAATTAGAGCAATGATATTTTTGTCATCTTCAGAAAATACTGTTCAGTTTCCATTCACCATTAATTTCGGTGTAATCTTTCTGATTTAATATTGTGTATCACCATGTATTACCAAATTTTTAAAGACTCAAACTATATAATACCTGTTCTATATGAATCTCCTATTCCTGCTTCAGTTCACTTTCTCAGCTTTATTTAGTTGATATTTCTGTTCATTGGATTTATGATGCTGCTCATGTATGTAACTCTACATTTTTCCTTTGTTAGTTCAGTTTACTGACCTTAGCCTTTTAAAATATTCAGTGGTTAAAAATGAAGACATTTAATTAGTGAGGTCTAAAGGATCAATGGGTCTTTGCTTCAGAAATTTTTAATTATTTTTAAACAGCAGTTCTTGTGGCTTAATTATGTTTTAAGGAAAAATAAATATCCACACCCGCAAAATGTTTCTGTTTAAAATTACTTATGTGCACCATCCATTCCATTGTGGAATGGATAATTTTTTTAAGACAACAAACTTTAGTATTTAGAATTTATATTTTGCTTCTATTTGCAATACAAAAGTGTACTGCTAGAACACAGTAAATTGGTATAGAAATTACAGTGAAATTAAAATTATCTTTTTAGTTCAAAAGAAATCTTGATAGTATTTAAGTATTGTAATTAAAAGAAATGAGAGAAAGGCAATAAAAAGAAAAATTAACAATTTATCTTTTAAATATCAAATTAACTAATATACTTCATTCTCCAGGATCCTAATATCGTGGTTATTTATTTTCTTCTCTCCTCTCCTCTTTGCACGAGCAGAACATGCAAGTGTGAATCTTTACATTAAGATCAATGACCAAATTCTAACTGACATAAGTGGGAAGCAAGGAATTAAAGTATATCACCCAAAGTCAGCAGAGAAAGGTAGTGAAGTTCAGTACAACTCAAATCACTTTTTTCTCTTTTCTCCGCTACCTATCCAAATTCCAAATCTAAGAGTGCTGAATTGTTCTGCTGACAACTTAGTAAATGTGTCACCGTAAGAAACACAACGGTGCTTAAGTGATTAACAAAATATCTGAATTAAAGTTGAAAAATGATTAAAATAACTTAAGACAAATGGGTTACAGGCTCCTATTCAGTGGTGCCCAGTGATAGGGCAAGGGGCAATGGGAGCAAACTGAAACACAGGAAATTCCATATAAATGTGAGGAAGAAATTCTTTACTTTGAGGGTTACAGTGCACTGGAACAAGCTACCCAGAGAAGTTGTATTGTTTCCTTCTCTGGTGATACTAAAAACCTGCCTGGGCGTCTTCCTGTGCAATCTACTCAAGGGAACCTGAAGGGGAGTTGGACTAGATGATTTCCAGAGGTCTCTTCCAACCCATACAATTCTGTGATTTTGTGATACATTCACAGCTAGATTAACCATTGTGTAGTGTACTAAATAAATAAATACATAAAATTGTTGGGAAAAAAAAAAAACAACAGATTTTTTGTTCCCTGTCTCAGCTGGCATTATTATATTCTGTAACAAAGCACACAGGAGAAATACAAATGATTCCCCTACAAAGGAAAATCTTTTTTTTCTTTTCCAAGGCTCCTTAAAAAACATCAGTAGCAGTCGATGTTATCACATATACTTGTATACAGGAGAAACAAATCTATAGAAAATGAAAAAAAATTGTGTACCTTCACAGAAAAGATAACAAAAAATTTTAGTAGCAGAAAACAGATTATAAGGTTTCTCAATTATGCAATTACGTAGCTTTTAAAAAAACATTTTTAAACAACCTGTGCTGAATTTTGGAAATTCTGGACCTTTATACATGAGGTTCATCAAAGGTGTAAAACCTGGAGGAGTTAAGTAGAGTCTTCCAAGATTAACCGCATAATTTAGTTGAAATGTTCTACTCATAAACAACTTTAGCTGTTCCCCAGGTGCAGAGGGTTAACCTCAGCTGGCTGTCAAGTGTCCTCCAAGCCACTCTCTCAACTCTCCCTCCTCAGCAAGACAAGGGGAAAAGCTCCCCTGGGCTAAGGACAGGAAGATTGTTCACTAATTATCATCAAGGGGAAAGCAGACTTGACTTGGGGAAGATTAATTCAATTTATTGGCAATTAAAAATAGAGTAGGAACAAAGACAGAAGAATAAAGACTTTCTCCCTGCCTCCTTGCCCCTTCTTCCCAGGCTCATCTTCACTTCTGGCTCTCCTAGATATCACTCAACAAGTGGCACAGGGAGGATGGCTAACAAGGGCTGTAGTCAGTTTGTAACACTTCTTTTCCTCTCCTTTCTCCTCGCACTTTTCCCCTGCTTCAGTGAGATGTTCATTTTCACATTGAAGCTGTTTTAATTTCCAGCATCTTTTACTATCATCTTTCCCATTTCAGCAAGGAGACTGTTAACCTTTCTCCTCAACTTTTTGCCTACTTATAAATTTAAAGTCTGTTGCTGGTTTTCCATGACCCTTTCCTAGCCATGTCTTATGCTTGCTGTTGACATGCTTGAGGAATCGGATGCCATCCAGAGAGACCTAGACAGGCTCCAGTAGTTGGCCTCATGATGTTCAATAGGTCTTGTGCCTGGGCTGTGGCAACCCCCACTATCAGTACAACCTGAGGGATGAAAGGATTGAAGAAAAGGACTTAGGGGCACTGGTGAATGATAAGCTGGATATGAGCCAGCAGTGTGTTCTTGCAGCCCAGAAAGCCAACCATATCGTGGGCTGCATCACAAGAAGCATGGTCAGCAAGCTGAGGGAGGTGATCCCACCCTCTGCTCTGCGCTGGTGAGACTTCACGTGGAGTGCTGGGTCCGGATGTGGAGTCCTCAGTGCAGGAGAGATGTGAACCTGTTGGAGCACACTGAGAGGAGAACCACAAAAATGATCCAAGGGATGGAATACCTTCTCCACAAGTATGGTGAGCTGGGGCTGTTCAGCTTGGAGAAGGCTTCAGAGAGACCTGACAGCAGTCTTCCAGTATCAAAAGAGGGGACAAGAAAGAACGGGACAGACTTTTTAGCAAAGTCTGCTGTAATAGGACAAGGTGAAATGGTTTCAGACCAAAAGAGGGGAGATTTAGATTGGATATAAGGGAGAAGTTTTTAATGCTAGGGATAGTGAAGTGTTGGAACGGGTTGCCCAGAGGCTAATCCTTGGAGACATTCAAGGTCAAGCTGGATACAGATCTGAGCAACTTGATCTAGGTGTGGGTGTTCCTGTTCATTGCAGGGTAGTTGGACTAGATGGCCTTAAAGGGACCCTTCCAATTCAAATAATTCTATGATTCTGTGTTCATCATTGTTGTTGGTGGGTTTTTGTTTTTTTTTTTTTGTGCTTTTTTCCTTGCTTGCTTATACTACAGTTTTACATAACTTCTTAGTTAAGAACAGAATTGCTCACCACCAGCCAACAAGTGTCCAGCCAGTCCTTGAGCAGCTGGGCAGCTCCCACAGCCCTCTTCCCCCAGTTATATTGTTGAGCACAAAGACATATGGTATGGGATATCCCTTTGGCCAGTTTAGGTCAGGTGACCTGGTTCTGTCCCCTCCCAAATTCTTGTTTCCACCCCAGCCTCCTCATTGGCAGGGCAGTGTGAGATGGTGAAAATTCCTTGGCTCTGTGTAAGCACTCCTGTGCAATAACTGAAACATCAGTGTGTTATCAGCACTGTTTTCATCCTAAATCCAATACACAACACCAAACCACCTACTCTACCCCAAACAAAAGAAAGATGGATGATATAAAATGGTTTGTGAATGGAAAACACATTTTGATCCTGGTAAGGCTAATGACATTATTTATCACCATGTGCCTATGAACATTAGCATAACTGTTGTCTATTGTAAATTACAAAGAAGTAATACTGAAAAGAATACTGAAATGTACAGAAGACTTTTTAATCCATAAGACTGAGATTTCTCATCCTGGTAAATAATCCACTGGCCACAGAGATGATGGGGAATATATTCATGGGTGGCATCAAAAAAGATTAAAAATAATAAAAATAATAAAAAATAAAAAGAAATACAAAAATAAGGGGATGGGATTGTTTTACTAACAGAAAATCAAGGAATATCAAATTAACTATCTGGAGGCACAGTGTAAAACAAACAAAGATAAATCAGACAACCATCATAGAATCATAGAATGGTTTGGTTTGGAAGGGACCTTTAAGATTATTTAGTTTCAACCCCCTTTGCATAGTGAGGAGCACCTCCCACTAGATCAAGTTGCTCAAAGTCTCTTCCAGCCTGGCCCTGAATGTCTCCAGGGAGGGTGTATCCACAACCTCTCTGGGCAACCTCTTCCAGTGCGACACCACTCTCACAGTAAATAATTTCTTCCTAATAGCTAGTTTAAATCTTCCCTCTTCCAGTTTAAAACCATTTCTACTTATACTGTTGCTACATACCCTTATAAAAAAGTCCCTCCTCAGCTTTCCTGTAGACCCCCTTCAGATGTTGGAAGGCCACTATAAGATTCCCTCAGAGCTTTCTCTTTTCCAAGCAGAAGAGCCCCAGCTCTCTCAGCCTGTCCCCATATGGAAGCTGCTTTAGCCCTCTGATCATCTTTGTGGCCCACCTCTGGATCTGCTTCAACAGCTCAATGTCCTTCTTGTGTTGGGGGCCTTAGGCCTGGACACAGTACTCCAGATGGGGTCTCACGATAGCAGAGTAGAGGGGCACAATCTCCTCCCTTGACCTGCTAGTCACGCTTCTCTTGATGCAGCCCAGGATATGATTGGCCTTCTGGGCTGCAAGCACACACTGCTGGCTCATGTTGAGTCTTTCATCAACTATCACTGCCAAATCCTTCTCCTCAGGGCTGCTCTCAAGCCATTCTCCACCCGGCCTGTATTTGTGCTTGCAATTGCCCTGATCTAGGTGCAGGATCTTGCACAACAATAAGCTGTGATACTCATTGTCACAGAACTCTGAAAATAAAGTAATTTGAATGTCTATGGAAAAAGACTTCCTCAGAGCTATTATATTCAATAATACCATCTCTAACCCAATAAAGCACTAAGCTTCAAACTGCTGAAGGTTCAACAACTGTAGTAGTAAATTAATGCAGCGTATGTTTGCACAATTCCTTTACTCATCCTAGAAGTTACTGTTGACCACAGCTGCAGATAAAATACTGATCTGTACAGATATTTGAGCTACTAAAAGTTCATGAAATTGCTTGGAAACTAGTGTTCAGAAAAGTAGTTTCAACTACTAATTGCCAAATGGTAAGACATACCAAGTGATGCTTCTGTAAGAATTTCTGGAGTTTAAAAATTTACTGCTGAAACATCTCAAAAACACAAATAATAAATACATTTCTGAACCCAATTTCTAGCAACATTACAGTAATGAACTTGTTGCTTGTGAGTTATTCTGGGTATTTATTCATCTGCTGTAAAATGTGTTTTCATTCTTAATTCAACAATAGCAAAGTTCATCTTTCACACGGTTCAACAATCATTGCATTATTGCCTTTTAGAGAATTTTATGGTTACTTCTATCCAGCAAGCAATTTCTGCAGGAGTTTTAATATTGTACTACTACTATTCACAATAGTGATACACTGGACAATTCACATTTTTCATACGTTTAAAACTTTAAGGTGTTATGTGTGTATGGGGAGGGTGGTACCTCAGGCTTGTGGTTTATACTGTTTTTAAGTTTAAAAGATTAGTTGTATGTATTTTTTTAAGAAGATCTAGAAACAGATTTTAGCTGAAATAACCTCATCTTTTCCTGCCTTTAGTGCAGTACTGTAAAAGAACCCAGTAATTTAACCTCTTATCCTAAAAGTTATAATCTGAAGACAGCAACACAGTGTTTGAGATGCATGACAAATCTGATTTTCACTATTCAGTTTGACAGCTGACTTCAAACATCACTTTATAGAAATAGAAGACATTCTTTTAATTCTCACTAATGAAATGTAAAGAATGAAATTTTGCAATGAAGGAAGTCAGCAATGACAAGGTTATTTTCTTCCAAGTCTTTACGATTAATTATTTTTGGGGAGAGACTCATTTGGGAGTTCATCTAATTATAAACCCTTAAAAAGTCTTCTTGCAAGCCTTATTAAAAAGTAGAACTCCCTAAGTAAAATATAAGAGAAATATTCTTAAAAAATATAAAAAATATGTAATCATGCGTCAGTGACTGGGAAAAAGGCAGCATCAAACCTATTTTTAAGAAAGGTTAAAGGATGACCCCAGGAATTACTGACCTGTCAGTCTCACCTCTGTTCAGAGAAAGATGATGGAGCAGATCCTCCTGGAAGCTATGCTAAGGGACATGGAAGACAGGGAGGTGATACAGAAGATCCAGCATGTTTTCATGAAGGGTAAATCCTGCTTGATCAACTTAACGGCCTTTTATGATGGTGTAACTACATCAATGGACAAGAGAAGAGCCACTGATGTCTTCTATCTGGACTTCATTAAGGCCTTAGACACGGTACTCCACAACATCCTTCTCTCCAAATTGGAAAGATATGAATTTGATGGGTGGACTGTTTGATGGACAAAGAACTGTCTGCAGGATCAAGTCTTGACAGTGGTGGTCAATGGCTCAGTGTCTGGGTAGAGATCAGTGATGAGTGGTGTCCCCCAGGGGTCAGTGCTGGGACCAGTATTCCAATATCTTCATTGATGACATTGACAGTGGGGTTGAGAGCACCCTCAGCAACTTTGATGATGACACCAAGCTGTGGGTTGAGGTTGACACACCAGAGGGATGGAATGCCATCCAGAGTGATCTAGACAGACTTGAGCAGTGGGCCCAGGTGAACTTCATGAGATTCTACAAATCCAAGTGCAAGGTCTTGCACCTGGGACAAGGAAACATCCACTACCAATACAAGCTGGGGGATGAAAGGATTGAGTGCAGCCCTGCCAGTACTAGTGGATGGTAAGCTGGACATGAGCCAACAATGTGCCTTCACAGCCCAGAAAGCCAATTGTATCCTGGGCTGCATGACAAGAAGTGTGGCCAGTAGGGTGAGGGAGGTGATCCTTTCCCTGTGCTCTGCACTGGTGAGGCCTCACCTGCAATACTGCGTCCAAATAGGGTGTCCTCAGTACAGAAGAGACATAGACCTGTTGGAGTGCATCCAGCGAAGGGCCACAAAAATGATCCAGGGGATGAAACACCTCTCCTATGATGACAGGCTGAGAGAGCTGGCATTCTTCAGCCTGGAAAAGAGTAGGCTCTGAGGTGACATGATAGCGGTCTTTCAACATCTAAACAGGAGCCACAGAAAAGAAGGGGACAGACTCCTCAGCAGAATCTGTTGTGATAGAGCAAAGGGAAAGAGTTTCAAGTTTAAAGAGAGTAGATTTAGGTTGGATATAAGGAAAAAGTCTTTTACAGTGAGGGTGGTGAGGCACTGGAACAGGTTGCCCAGAGATCTGGTGGATGCCCCATCCCTGGAGACTTTCAAGGTCAGGCTGGATCAGGCCCTGGGCAACCTGATTTAGCTGTGCATGTCCCTGTTCATTGCAGGGGAGTTGGACTTGGATGACCTTTAATGATCCTTTCCAACTCTAAGGATTCTATGATTCTATGATTCTGGGACAAAGCTTTTGGAAGCAGTCTCTCTACAGATGCAGGCTAAAAAGTCATATGTCAGGTCTCACAAAATAGAGAGGGATAAAACTGTTGGTTTTGTCCATCTTCAGATGTGAATTGGGAAATTAGTGAGTTCAGGGTTGTCTGCCTTATCATACAATGCCAAAGCATTCTAAAAATTATAGCTTTTCTTACAAAGATTCTTAAATAGAACTTATTACATTTATATATATGTAATCCAATTTCAAATGTTTACTAATGAGGTTAATTAAAAATTGATGTTTGCTTTAATGAGCATTAATGGTCAAAGTCTAATGGAATACAGATCCTTTGCATGACAATTATTTTTTCTGTTAAATTTTTACATTATCCTGAATTGGTAAAATGATTTTCTTTTGTGTTTGTTTGTTGTTGTTGTTTTCCAAATGTAAGAATGGGAATGTCATTACAACTCAATATGTGTGATAAAAATTTGAATTATATATTGCATTTCACTTTGTGAGTTGATTTAAAATTGCTCTTGAGTGACAAAGAGATGAATTTAAAGTTGCCAATGCTCAATTACTTGCTTGATGGGTGGTAACTCAATAACTTCTGATTGTATGCCTAGATCCATAAATACTTTTTGTTGCATTTAGATTATCCAGTGTGGCTTAATTAAATTCCAAAAATAATCTGATTGCACATACTGATTTTGCTTAGACTTTGCATATACACTGACTGAACATTCTCTGTGCATTTAGCATGTGTTGCTGGGAAAATCTGTTCAATTAATATAATTTCAACCAAGTAAGGATCAAAGTGGCTTATTGACACATAATTAACTGCCAGTCATTGAACTATGTACTATAATCAATATCAGCACCACAACAGATATACCACAATAGTACAGAATGTTAGTATATAAATTTCCACACATCCTTCCACATTGGTGCTGGGAATGCCTGTGGGGCAGGAAAAATGCTTCCCAGACAGACAGAGCTCCTGGTGCCAGAAGGCCATATCTGGCAGGGATACATCTGTTCTGGTGCTGCCCTGCTATCCTCTTCTCCTGGCTGCTACAAATCTCCAAGCTTCTCTTCTCTTCTTACTTCTTCTCAAGCTGACTGTTGTTTCAGAAGTCACTGTAGCTCCTTGGTTAGTGTTTAATTAAGATGTTGGTCATCACCAAACCTGTTACTCTCATTTTACTGCCACTTCACGTGATGGTATCCTGGATTTGTTTCCCGAGCGTGGGACATGCAGGCAGCACTGAAAGCATGCTGTGCTCCCCAGTTGATAATTATGTTGAACAGCTGACACAAAATGGATGTTTTCAGCTAAAATTGGCAGAATTTGCTGTGATTGCTAATTGCACATTGATGCAGTAATAGTAACAGACAGCAGAAATGAAAATTAAGGATTAAAGAGAAATTGTTTCTGTCTTTACTGTTTGGCATTTGAACAAAAATGAGAGCAGAAAATGTCCAAGTTGTACATAGAGTAATAATGAGAAGAAAGGGGGTGATTAGGAATAAATGTTAAAGTATCTTCCAGTAAAATGAAATTAGTGTTTTTTAAAAATATAGCTACTGCCTAATGCTGTTGTAATTGAGGGCGTTTTGGCCCTCATCAAGAGATTTAAAGATCATTTTATTTTTGAGCTGGAAAATGGTGGTTACCTGAGGATCCATGATTGTTATGCACTAAAAACAAAGAAATAAAGAAAACAAAATAAAAATCTAAGGGAAAAACTGAGGTGGAAAATCTTTACAGCAAGAGATTACTTAAAAGTCCAAAGTAACAGAACAGTAAAAAACTGGACATACACACTACATCAAACAGTAAGGTAAATTACAGTTAAGAAATACAATAAGTAGATTTTGTTGTTGGCAAATATGGCCAAAAATGCCATTTCCAATACCAGATGTTTCAGGTAAATGTTGATGGGGTTACATAGAGGAGAGGAGCATTTATACTGTATATATTCCCTGGTTACTAGCTTGCTTATTATCCACAGCTAGTAGATTCTGCACCAAATTGACTCTAATCTGAGTTAGAGGAGGACTAATAGATATGGCTTAACCCCAGAGATGCATGCAAGCTGACTGCAGGTAGAATGGCTAGAAGTACTTGTTTGAGTCAGAGGGGAGAAAAATGATACTTCCTTCTCAAGTGACAATGTAAATGAAGACCTAGGCTCCTCTCAAGGAGATCAGAGATGAGAATGGCCCAGAAAGCACTCCAGAAGGTTGTTCGTACACTGCAGGAGTGTTTGCTATGTATTTTAACAGAGTAAATAGTTTTGGACATTATGTAAGTGTATGCAATGCTGCATATACAGTCAGTATGAGAATGGAGTGGTAAGAAAGACAAAGCAAATATATAAGAGGCAGAGGCAAAGCAGAAGTAGCAGCAGAGGAATTGCTATCCAGGGAAGATTATGAGACAGAGCCCTTTACTCCAAATCAACATCTATAAAACCATAACCTTCCCAGGTCAGACTTTCACTTTCTATGAAAGAGCTAGGGGGCACAGAGAAGTAAGCAATCTAATTTTTAATAATAACACATGAAGAGAGAGCACAAAACAAAATATGAATAACAGGTCACTAGGAGGCTTGCCAGTGTCTGAACTAGGAACAATCATCTTGGCATATTTCCATGCAAATCTTAACACACACAAATATTTAGCCAGGAAGTCTGTGCTACTCAGCCTACCTCAATGAACAATAATAATGACCCAATGCTTGGTTAGAAACTTAACAGTACTCTGTCAATGTTAGACTTTGGATGCAAGGTTCCAGATCTTCTAATGTTTTGCTCAAACAGACCAAGAACTTTGTGCTATGCCCCCACTGTTGGAAAAAGATATTGTAGTTGTTTCTGTTACATCACATTTTTTAATGTGTCCTATGTGATAATATTAAAATTGGACCCTACTATTTAACTCTTAGTGTGCATTTATGTCTTGTCCTGATGTTCAGTCCAATCCATCCATATGGTCCAATATCAAAGTGATATTGCAAGCAATGCCAAGTAGCTAGTATCAACCAATTATTTTTGTCCCCCTTCTATGTAGAAAAAAATAATAATAAAAATCAAGCCCAAACTTTGTATTCTTACTAATAATTTCAAGTCAGTGTAACTTTCAAATGTGTCATGCAGCACCGTGTTCTCCGTTCCTTAAAAGAGGCTTAGTGTGTTAATAAATTTTTAGCAGACAGCAGAAAACTGCCTTTCAAAAAGGCAAAAATGCTGCTTGTCAGTTGGTATATTGCAGCTATTATAGGCAGAAATTTTCACTTTTGAATTAAGAAAGCACCAGAAGATGGAAGTTTTTGCTTTTCATAGACACCTCTCAGTCACTCAAGATGACATTACCCCCAGCTCTTCCAGCTTTTGCAATCATACATAAGACACCAATAGGAACATAAGAAAAAGCCCTGCAGGGTCAGACCATCAAGCCCAGTTTTCTATTTCCAACAGTGATAATATGAGAAGCTATATAGGAAGAATGCATGAGACTGGACACTTTCTTCAGTCCATCTCCTTTACCAGCATCCACAATTACTGTGTTAGAGGTGTAAAAGGGTACATCTCTACTCAGTGCTTTTAGTACCTATTTATGGACTTGATGTCTACAAATTTGTCTAAATCCCCTTTTGAATTGACTGATATTCACCGCTTCTACAAAACCCCATGAAAGTAAATCCTACAAGTTTCCTATATACTTCCTATTAACTCTTGAACTGTTCAAATGGTAGTTTAATTTAGTGCTCTATATTCCTGTTGCAAGATTTCATGAATAACAGTTTTGCATTCAGCTTATTCACTGCTTCTACAATTGTGTACACCTCAGTTATAACTCACAGCCCAGTTATACCTCACTCTCAGTTCCAAGTCTTCTCCACTCCAAACTGAAATCCAGGCCTTTTTATTCTTATCATAAGGTAGCTTCCCCAAGAATTTGTTTTAGTTGCCCTTCCATGTACTTTCTCTAATTCCACAATATTATTCTTGAAACATTGAGACCAGAACCATACATAGCACTGTCTTAACTACAGTATTAAATGATTCCCTTTTATAAAGATTGTTGTGAGCAAAGGAAAGATCAGGAAATTGTTAAAATAAAAGCATTTTTCAACACATATTTTTAAAATATTTCACAGACATTTTTTTCTTCATTTTCAGAAATAATTCAAAAAGATTTTACACAATGGTGACCACTTCTGCAGGAATTTCTGTGAGGCAGACCAAAGTCTCTTAGTAATCAAAATCCCAGATCTTGTTTAATTGCTTATTAGACACAATGGGATCATGTTGACATCTTTGACTTGCAGCATCCACTGTCTGAACTGAAATTAACACATTCCACTCCAGATCTGATGTTTTTATGGAAAAATATACATTTTAAGCAGGAAAAAGTTTATTTGTCTTTCCCCAAGCAGTTTTCCAGAAAAGTAAAGACATAGATTTAATTTTCTTTGCTAATTAACTTTCCTTAGGTGCCCCAATAATAATGCGGTTGGTTAAACTAGAAAAATCGAATCTCCTACTGGAGCCATTTTACTGTTCCACATTTTATAACACCCTCTTATATTAGGGAGGGGGGAGGGGCAGCAATTCAGATCCCTTTAATTAAACTTGAATTTCATAACCATGAGAACTGCTCAGCCACTGACTATGGGGTAAACGAAGAAACTGTATCTCCAGTAAGTTATATACCAAATCTTGAAGAATAGAATGTATTTGGTGAATTCTATCTGACTCCGTTTATAGTTGTGAATCACATTTTTTGGCAAGTACATTATGTCCTATTACCTCTTTCAGCTCTAATAATTCCCTTCTAGAAGGTCAAACTACCATGAGCAATGTCGTGACATCTTTTGGTATCTTCCAAAACAAACTGAAAACTTTACAATGAAGTAAGCTTTAGAAACATTCCATCTCCATGAGGAGAAAAAGGACTGCCAGACCAATTGATTTCTTGAATCCTTAGAGAGAGAAAAAGAGACAGACTGGGGCAAAAGAAAGAAAAAAAAAAAATGGAAAAGAAGAAGGCTGGGATGGAGAGAACAGTACATTGCTTTGTAAAATTCAGAATAGAGAACGTGACTCCTTAGCTTTTATGACTTGAGAAACAATTACGAATTCTAGGGTAGACTGGTCCTATAGTGTAGGGTCAAATACCTCCATACTACTTAGTCAACTTCACTATTTCATTATTTTTCACTTTTTGAAAAGCTTCGTTAGCTCCAGAGATTCCAGTCCTGCTAATGCTAGACACAGGAGTCAGTACAGCGCTCAATTTCTTTATTCTTGTTTGCAGCTTTAATACTCAGGGAATTGCATTAAAAAACTATGATAAAAGAATATCAAGTCAAGCAGTGTGAGGCTGAGAAATATAGCAGCTAGATGCAGCTGTGCAATGTTAATCCACCTCTATATGTATTTTTATAGTTTTCAAGTACATGATTAACTTTTATATAGGACCTCTACCCACTCATTCTGTGAGCAGTATTGAACCTTTGCACTTAGACACAGAATTGTCCTTTGAAAAGGTCTCCTTTTGGCTTCCTATATAAAATTAAATGATAAACTCTAAATGAGTTCTTCTCTACATGTAGTTACATTTCTTTTGAATGAAAAATTCTCAAGTTTCTAGATGCTTTTGACACTTTTAAAAATGGTTATAAACTTTTAGAAAAAATATATTCAGAAACTATTCAAAATGTTAGGGCTGTCATTGTGCATTACTACAATACCTAACTCAGAGGCAGATACAGCTACAGTCAGCAAAACAATTGTACTATGTGATGCAACGTCTGATCCTACTAGCTAATTCTCTTCTGTCTTTCATTCCAGAAATTTTCTACTAGCCAGAGTTTCAGGTTTTGATTTTGATTAGACTCTTAGGTGGTCACATCACAACATAAAAATGCTGCAGTGACAACCACATATGAAAAGACAAGAGAGAGAAAATGAAATTTAGAATTCTTGAATTATTTAAAACAGCTAATTAAAAATAATTATTTCCATAATATGGTTAGCAGAATTTTTCAAAATTATAACTGTACTTATACATCCTTGTAATATTCAAGTAACATGCAGTAAGACCTGAGAAAAGATGTACTTTTTTCAGAAGGAGCATGAACTTTCATATTGAGGTATTTACTTTTCTATTGATATTTTAATAACGGAATATCAACTCCACTCTTATCTGCTTGTAAAATGTCTTTATAGTGAATTGGAACATTGCTAAAGCTAAATAGAATCATCAGCTAGAAATCATGATGAAGATTAATCAAAGAAAGACTAAAACAAGAACGTGAGGAAACACTGCGCAATAATCAGCAATAGAAAAACCAGACAGGAAGCATTTCTTTTCTTCCTTCTATTGGGAAGTTTTGACTTAGTTTTTCAAAGATGAATAGAAGTACTCAGAAATATGAAAACTGAAGGTTTTCCATTTAACCCTTTCAGATTTAGAATTCACATTAACTGATGAGACTATTTATTTAACATCTGATTCTGAAAGGTGCCAAGCAATATGATCATCAGAGCACTTGCATGCATAGGTAATTTTAAACATCTGAGCAGCCTACACAAAGTCACTATCATGCTTTCCACGAGCATGTGATGAATCCCGTTATAGAGTCCAAGCAAGGATGTTCAGAACTTTGAATAACCATGTTAAGGGCTGAACACGGAGTGAAAAGTGAGCAAAGATGATCTGAAGAGTTTATAATTATCAACGTAAAAAATATTAATGGTTTTATTCTAAACATTCCCTGTGATTGTTTGTGAGCACATTTTCTTCAGTATATCTTCATCTTTTACTAATTCTTTGGTTACTTTAGTGCCATTATATATTTGACTTGCTCTATTTTTTATAGACCCATAAAGAAAGGCAGTCGGGTCTTGTGGGAATGGGGAAAGAGGAGGGGGAGCAAAGGAGGAGAAAGGATGGTGGTGATAAAATGTAATTCCTCTGAACACCTGCTGAGTTTAATTGCACTACAGCTGGTGCTGATTGTAAGT
>JANHGO010004375.1:0-25147 GCA_024606505.1 Aquila spilogaster | reverse complement strand
AATATCTCAAAGCCTCTGTACAGCAATAAGCCTTTGGGGTGAGGTTTTGGTGTTTTTCAACAGCACTTCATGTGAATTATTTACAGGTTATTTGTCTCCTGGAATAGTGTATGTAAGCAGAGATCTTTGATCTCTAGATGGACTTAAAAAAATTCTCCTAGATTGCTGACCAAGTGCAAAAATAACAAGGTCTGTACATTATGCTACCAGGGCTTGGTGTCCTAAGAGTAAAAATAACCACTTTGGGATCTTAGAGTAACTCTCTTAAGTGCTAGAGTATGTTTACCTTCCTCCCACTGCAAGGAGAAGGGAGAGGAGCCTGCGTTCCTGCAGAATGACCCGTTGCAAGCTTGTGTTTTGAACTTAGAGCTACTTCAAACATATCCAAAGGTGGTCAGGATGGGTGGTGAAAGTGTGATGTCTTGCCCTCCTAATGTCTTCTCCCTAGCTGATAGAGCAAATATAGTGGTAGAGCCAGTAGCGAGCTTAGTTCTGAAGCTCAAGCTGTGCATTTAAGGAGTTTTCTGATTTTGTGCACAGTAAGTCTGCTAGAATAGTCACAACAACAACAGGTGTGCTTGTCTCAACCTGCATGACTTGATGGCATGCTACATTTTTGCTACAAAGAGCATGCAGTGTCTGGCTTCTGTGCCCATCCTGGTCTTGTTTGAACTGCCTGGAAATGGTCTGGCGGCTGTCTGTCACAGAGCCAGCTCACCTGGGGAGTTGTCTTTCTCAGCTGAGATGCCTATGGGCTGTGCGAGTGCATCTCCACTGTTCAAGTGCTGAGCAGGTTAGCTTAAATCTGCAGGCACTTCTAACAGCTGAGTCTCGCATCTGATCACATCCAGCCCTGCACATAGCAGCAGCAGCAGATCAGGTGGTGTGCTGGGATGGTGCTTTTGTCTTGGGCTCAGCTCTAGTGAGCAGTGTGAGTGTACACCTGCCCTGAAGGCACATGTTGACCCTCCTTGAAATCTCTTCATCAGTATCATCCAAATAGTAAATCCACAGAAGATAGCAATCACTAACCCTAGATGAGCTTTGTGGGGTGTTGGGCATGATGACAGTATGGCCAGCTTTCATCAAGGTACCACCGTGTTTGGTGTTCCTAAAGCCTGAGCTGTTGTAACTCAGATGGCATTAGATTTTCAGCCTTTATTTTTTAAAAAAAGAGTTGAAGACTCTCCTCATAGTAGAGAAAAGTTTCAAAACATAACTGGGCAAATCTGATTTTGGAAGCCAAATGGAGGAAGAAAAGCCCAAATCCTAGATATACCTTACACAACCAAAATTTTCCTGACCAGTCTTCTGGTTTGTGAATTTTTGATGATGCAATTCTCACTAATTTCAGTATATTCTTGAGTACGAAAAATGTGTGAGAGTTAGAGGAAAAGCATTCTGTGTTTTAAGCTGCAAAGCTTGAGGACATGGAGGTTGCTATTCAGAAGTCCGACAAAAAAATGGCAACACCAGCAAAAGAAGTTTTAGGAGTGTCAACCCCAATAAACATAGAGTCCTGCCCAGCGCTGGGTCAGAGAGATTTTCATGCGCATTATGCCTTCTGGCATGTTGAGCAAGCATATTTTGAGATACTAGCAATGAGCTATTTCAGGATGGTGGAGCTATGAACTCTGACTAAAAAAAAACCTGAAGGATTCTTTTCTGAGCTCACTTCTGCTCTGCCTGGGGACAAATGAATCTAGAAGAATAGCAGAGTTCTGACATTGTTCTCAAGGTGCTTTGTCAGCTCGTGAAATTATTCATCCTTGTGCCTCCAAAACATTCCTTCTTCCTCCTTTCACTCTCTCCTGAGCGCTCTCATTGCCTTTTTGCCCACTGCAGCTGTAAAGGTGCAGGTTTTCTTCAGATATTTTTTCAAACATTAAACTGTATTTTCTTACTGAGCAAGCTGATTTTAAGTTCAGCCAATACTTTTTTTCTGATCTGGTATTGTTCCCATTGTTTATCCCTTTGGCTTTGCTGGGAACAAGCCTCTCTGCAGGTACAATTGTGTGAACTACATGAGTAAGTATAAATAAATCTCACTAGTGCTTGTCTATTCATTTCACTACAAATCCTGAAGAGGGCACAAACAGCACAGCAGAAAAAAAGGATCTAGCTAATGGACTTCAGCCATTTAAGATATTACACAAGGTGCAGCCTCATGTGCTTTTGTTGACTCTGGGGAGTGATTTTCAATTTCACAATAGGCTTGTTCCTCTTTCTTGCAAAGTCCTTCCTCTTTTGAGCATGACATTTTTTCTTGTTTGTAAATCTAAATCTTGTAAGAGAGGAAAATGCAATTTTCCAGTTGTGATTCGATGCTGTGTTGCTGTAGTCTTAGAATACCGGCTGATACTAGCATAAAGAGTTAGAAAATTGCTGAAATATTGCTGAGAGGAACTAGCATTATCACAATATGTCAGAGGAATTCTATAGGGAAGATTCTGCAAAATAGCAACATGTCAGGTGCTAACTGAGCATTCAGGATTTTCTCCTTCTAGGTTGCAAGAACCTAGTGAATTCAACGTGACAGCTCTGCAAGCTGGGAGCAATTGCAATTCAAGGTTCCACTTCCAGCACTCTGCCACTTTAGCTGAGGCTTTCCTTCTACAGGTCAGCTTCATTGACTGGCCTATTTCTGTAGCATTTTCTGGTAATTTCTGCAGACAATATTATATGAACAGTAATCAGATTTGCTACTGTACTTAAAGGCTTCGAAATACTGGTTTTAGCAGGTCTGCATGAAAGCAAGGAGTATTGGGAAGAAACACATTAAATGTATAAATTCTTTAGAAACTGCATTAGAAAAGACAGGTTGTGAGTTCTGCCAGGTTAGGTCTGTTTCTTAGCTTCCTTATACTCATTGCATATTCATTAAAGAACACACAAATACCAAAGGGACCTGTTGGTTTATTGCAGCCATGTGCTACTAAACATCATGTTGCAGACCTCAACACCCTCAGCATCCCAAGTACAGCCTGTGCACACAGGATTGTTTTGTGAGAACTCTTTGGGAAAAAGCATGTAGGCAGCAAATGTGTACTCACTGTACCATCTTATTTTAATCTGTGTTTTGATCAAGAATCTTCACTGACTTCTTTCAGCTGCACACAAATAATACAGCAGCCCCAAGTCTGTGAAACAAAAGCAACTGTAAAGACTGTTCCGGAAGGAGAGGGCAAAGTAAGCAAGGAGAAGGGAATGTCACCTGTCAGCAAGTCAGTGTCCTCTGTAGCTGATGCCTTTAGCGATTTGAAAGCAAGCAAGAATACAAAATCTCTAGGGCTTGTTTCAGAAATCCTCAGCAAGGAATCTAAATACTGCAGTACCCAATTCAGTCTGTGAAAAGAGCTGAGCATCCCTTGTAAAGTAGGGGCAGAAGGTGCTAAAGATCTCATAAGAGACATTCAGCTCCTGGAAGATATTAGCGCTGAATAAACTCACTGTACCCTATCGGAGCCTTGCAAATAAGCCCTGGCTCAGGCCCCAAAGGCAAGATCAAACACCCATAGGGATAAAAAACCCATCTCGAATGGAGTTTAACTTTCTAAGTCCAGCCACTTCATTATAACAACGTGCAGTCTGGGAAGCCTCACCCACGTTTTTTTTCCAGTTACCAAAGCCTAAAAGTTAGGTACTTTTTGAATGCGGAGGCAGAGCTGGCTGTGCAGGTAGCAGTCTCTCACCCCATCCTCCTTGGGCTCCACTGGAGTGGCCCTCTTTGGCGGGCCCAGCGTGTGCCCCACGTGTGCCAATGGAGCTGGGCTCAACCCTGAGCACAGCAGTGATGGCTGCAGTCCCAAGTGCACAGCTGCTGGAGCAGGGTCCCTGGTTAGCAGGGAATGCAGGAGTCCTGAGGTGAGGAGGAGAGGGAGGAAAAGGACATGTTATTCTGTAATCTACGTGCTGTGACATGACTAGGGAAGACGTGGTTTCTAGCCCGTTTCCAGTGTTGTTTATGCATTTTATGGGAAACAGTCACTGGATGCAAATCAGCGAGAAGTCAGAGTGCCCCAGTCTGCTGGTATATGTTCCCTCAATGCCTTTGTTTGTGTGTAGATATGTTTGTGGATAAATCTTTTGCATTTTTTAGAACCAAAGTCTGCAGCCTATGTCTGTCTCATTTGTAGTCAAGTCTTTAGCCTCACAGGCTTAAGTGGGGACAAGTTACAACATTTAAGCACTCTTTGCCAAGCAACTGCCTGTAATTTTTCATAACATGAAAGAGGAAGAAACCAAGATGTTAACAGATGATTAGAATAAATAATGCTGCAACTGTCTTACTCTTTTGATGAATGAGCATAATTTTGAATACTCAGTATATGGATAACTGCATCTAGACACAATGAGCTAAAATGAAATAATGTGGCATACAAATATGTATGCACAGGACAAGTATGTTCTAGCATTTTCAATAACCCCGTATGCTTTTTCACAAGTACAAGCATGTGCATGCATGAATGTACACTAATTCACTAGAATTAGAGTTCCTGTCAGAGGCCTGTTATCTCAAATTAGGGGGACATGGAGAAAGAAACAACAGGCACAAATTAAAACACAGGAAATTCCATTTAAACATAAGAAATAGCTTTTTTTTGCTGTGGGGGTGATCAAACACTGGCACAGGCTGCCCAAAGAGATTGTGGAGTCTCCATCTTTGGAGGTACTTAAAACCCGACTGGACACAGCCCTGAAAAACCTACTTTGGCTGACCCTGATCAGAGCAGAGGGCTTGGAATAGGTGATCTCCAGAGATGCTTTCCAACCTCAATGACTCTGTGGTTCTGTGAACTGTAACAAAATAAGCCTCTGTGAGACAGCATGATGTACGTTTCCCCAGTAACTTGCTGTCTCACGAAATGTCAGCTGCTCTCTTTAGAGAACTGAATCTTAGAAATGTTACAAAAAAAAAAAATTAAATCTTTCTTATTTTCTCCTTATATAACCTTGCCTTTTTCTCCCTGGTAATCGCTTCCAGATCTTCTTTAGTCATTGAATAGACTAATTTGTATTTTCCTCTCTTTTTATGCTTTTCTGCAAGCTTAATTTCTCATTACTGTTTCCCTCCTGCCCATTATACAGTTTGACAATTTTCGCTTCTATCCCATATCAGCTTGGAGTGATTGATAGGACCAGACTGGTGGTATTGTTGACAAATGAGTTACTTACCATAATCAGAAAAATAATTTTGTTGCCATTCTCTACCCATCTTAAAACAATGAATTTTAGGAGATATGATTGCATGAAATAAAGACCCGATCCCTCAGATAAGTCACTTCTACTTGGAGCTCGCAAACATTAACTTCCTACCTCTTCTTGCATCTGTTATCCACAAATCTCCTCACTTCATATGACTACTGGAAGGCAATGCTTATTTAAAGATATTTTTTAAGAGGCTAGGAATACAACTTTATGAATAGTTGCCTGCATATATTTGCATGTGCAGTTATTGCAATTCCTTAATATAAAATAGGCCATGGGGTTTTTAATCCACATTATAGGCTTACAGCTAGCATTTTTGCACATAGATTTTAAGACTTTCTTCTTCTTCCGCTCTTTTTTTCCCCTCCTTTGCTTTCTTTTTAATAAAACTGACTCTTTAACATTAACAAAGTTCAACTTAATTATCATTATAAATGAGTGGTGGCTCAGGACAGCACAGAAAGATGAATGTTCTATTTATTTTTTTCTAGATTTTAGAAAAGCGGGTTAACAATATGGAGAGTTCAAAGGCATCTGAAAGTGATGTGAAGAGGCAACTCACAAAGGCTGATACTATCCTCACCAAACTGGCATTTCTCACCTACCCCCAGCTCCAAAAAGCTTAGAGATACTGCATTGTAAGCACTGAGAGAAGTTGCTTACAGCTCAAATATTCACTCTTACATAAGTTGGTTTTCTATGGCAGCTGTCAATGAAGCAGTTGTTTTCTCTTCAACAATGGACTCAGGTCATGTTAACTGCCTTTATTACTGTATTTTAAATTAATTAATTAAATAATTATAGAATAGGTGTCCTCCTTTTACTGAGACGTTGAGCAGCTATTCTTACCTAAGGGCTGTCAACTACAGAATTCCTTCATATTCCTGTACCTGGAATTTTTTTGAGAAAACTGTGAGGTATGCATCCACTTTCTATTGAAAGTAATTAAATTCTTCATTTTCTTATGCCCACTTTGAAAATTAAAGTGATAATGCTCACAGCAGTCAAAGTTTAGGTTCTAAAGCTCACTCCAGTCCAACAGATCCACCTTCACTGGGCTGATGTAGCTTCATGTCCTATGCATTATGAGGGGTAGAAGATCATTCTAATGTCTAATGGTTTCCCTTCATCCAGTTCCCCCTCCTGCCTGACTGTAACTCAGTATTTCAGGCTCTGACTGAGGCGTAGACATGTTTATGATGGTCCTGGGTTGTGTATGACTTGAAATGAAAACTGGTACCTCTAACTCCTTAACAAACCTTCAGGGCATAACTTTTCAGCTCACCACCTGTACAGTCTTGAATTTCACCCAACAGCTTGCTGTGTTAGTCTAATCTGATGCTCTTTTCTAAATTTCAAACTTCAGTTTGTAGTTTATTTAGATATAATATTCTAGGAGTGGCTGTAAAGTCCTTTCTCACATAGAGCATAAATAAATACAGGATTACTAGTCACTGAATCCTCACACAGTCAGAAAAAATCTGGTAATTGCATTTAGACTAAAATAATTGCTATTTTAGCTGTAAATTAGTTGGACAGAAGCACTGCGTTGAAAAAAAAACAATTTCAGAAGCATGTCTTCCTCTGTGGTACTAGAGGAATGTCAATTGTTATACTGACAGCCTAAAACGTCTTTGCAAGACAGGTGTATCAAAAGCAGCTGAAGTGAATTACATGGAAACACTGATGTAAGTAGGAACAAAACAGGGCCTGATGTCTTTACAGTATCCTCTTTGCAGAGGAGAATGTTCTTTTACATGTTGAAGTAATCATTCTGATCTCAGTCTCCGTTTCAGAAAGGGTTGCCTGAAACAAGAGCCACTGTAATTTATAACTAGAATTAGAGAATTTTACAAATTTTATAAAAGAAATCCAATACAGTTTTTCGCAGCCTGGAGTCAGAATCTGCTCTCATGTTGAGTAATCCTTTACATCAGGCATCACTTAGGATGCTGGAGACAGCTGTTATGTTACACTTCACTATGGTGGCAGTCTTGGTTTCTTGGATTATAAGTAGGCTACAGCCATTCTTGCTATTAGCTGAGTGGTCAATAGTGTTCAGACATTCGGAGCAAATAGTGGAATTTCACTACGATTCCCAGCAAGCTGCCTGCTACTGAAATGGCTGACAGCAGTAAACAGTCAGTTGCATAAGGTTGCTGAGTTGTGAGCTTCAGATCCAAGCATACCATCTAGTGCTGTGTTAATTGGTTGTTCACTTGCTACCTGAAACTTTCACTGCCATTGATAACGTCAAAGGGTTAAATCACAGAGGAATTTTGGTGATATCCAGGGAGAATGCGCTTCACCTTTAGAAGGGGCAGCGTGACCTAAGGCTTGTTTCAACAGAAGAGTTATAAATGAGTTCTATACAAGTTTGCTGTTGAGACAAGCTCTGGGAAATGTGTTTTGTCATATTGTGAGGTTTATCTGTGCTAACTTCCATTCATTTTGTATCTTTCTGAAGGACATAGTTACCTCTGAGGTGTGTTTACCTCTAGTGATCCTGCTCTAGCACATTTAAACAGCTCCCATGTTGAGTTGAAGTATCTTGCTTATTTTTCTGTTCGTTTGCTCAAATTACCTTTTCCATTTTTCTTTTCAGGTCCCAGTGCTATTGTGCAAATAGACATGATGTATACCCAGAGAATGCTAAAGATAATTATATTACAGTTGTTCTTACTTACTGTTCTAGTGTTGGACCCATAAGGGTAATGCAATAAGCTAGAGGAATATGTTCACAAACTCTTTGTAGGGCTATTGTAACACCCATGGATAAAGTTGTTGGACAGTATTCATAGGACCAGTGAATACAAGAGAGGTCTGACCTCTATTGCTCACTCTTTCCGCTGTGAATCTGCAAGATGATGCTGATACTGGTGAGCAGGCATGCATAAGTTTTCTGTCCAAGGTGTGCTGAATAAGGAAAAGTTTTTATTCCTAGGGCAGGCTAGTCGTAGAGAGTATTTCTATATATACAGCCTTTGGAAAGTCAGTTGCCACCAAGATTTAAATGTAGACCTTAGTAGAACCATTTCTCTTAGTTCAACAGAACAATATGAAAGGAAAGCTAAGTCTCCTTCCACAAATTCTTTTTTCCTCTGCATAAGTGATTACTTTTGAAAATGGCTATACTTCAAGAAAGATACAGATTTTGTTGTGGTTTTCTCATTTTGATAAGGATGTTAACTAAAGTTTTAGAAAATTCTTCTCCAAACAGATCAATATTTTAATCTATTAATATTTCATATTACTTTTGACTTTGATAATTCTTTTTCAAAAGATATAGTCTCTGGAATAATGTTAATGCTATATATGCATGATAGGTTTTTGATTGTGTGAGCACGTATTCTGGAAAATTCTGACTGCTAGCCAAAAGCATGAAGCTTCCTTCCTTTCAGAAATTACAGATGACAATAAAAATGTAAACTCTCCAAGTTATTAAAAAAAAATAATCTGTAGATTGGAAACAGGAAGTTAATACAATAATTAACTAAAATTCAAAATCTTGTGACCCATTTTAGATACAGTAGATAGTAAGTAGATCAGTAGGGAAAGTAGATAATAAAGGAAGTATACACAGCCTGGACTTCCAGATGCTAATGTCAGCTCTAGCGTTGGCTCTGCCTTTAATGTAGCCAGTTAGGGTTGGAGAAATTGGCTAGAAAAATGGTGATCATAAAGAATGAGGTCTATGCGTAAACAAAGCAGTAACACCATAGCTCAAGTGAGTACTGTTGAGGTCCACAATTATAATTTCCTTAATACCCTTGGAGGAAAGTTATGTAGAAGTGTGACGTTGTCATTATTATTTAGTAGCATCGAGATATTTGGGCTGTCAGACACTGGATCAATCCAACTCACATTAAGATTTACCAAAGTTCATTACCATCTACTGACTTTCCAGTGAAATAGTCTTTGTGTTATTTGTGAGTCTCAATCTTTGAAACATTGCAGCCATACTTTTCAAACTTGAAATTGCAAGTCATTCTAGCTAAAAGGTCAGAGCTTTTTCTGACCTTGTTGTGCACAGATATTTGCTTGACAAGGCAGAATGAAATCATGTTATTCAAATAAAATATTACAACCTGATTTTTTTTTCCACTAATCTCTTCCTAGTGGAAAATTTTGCATTTCAAGGCTGCAAAGTTCTGTCCTTTACTCTCCCTTTTCATTCTTTTGAAATGCAATTACTGTTCAATGAAATGTTATTGCTCTATCCTATTTTTACAGCTGTTCCATGATGTACTGTACAGTGTCATAGTTTAATAATGCTGCTAAATTTTCTTCCTTTATCAATTTCTCAAAAATTTATAATGAAGTAAAATGCAAGGATCATAGTAATTTTTGGCGTTGTTTTGTTTTGTAAACACAGGACAATATCTGCAAAGACACATCACCAGGCCAACAATTTCAATATATTTGAAGGAATGGTCTGCCATGGAGTCCCAGTTGTGACAATTTCAAGAGGCAAAGTAGTTTATGAAGGTGGAGCTTTCAATGTCACAGCAGGAGAAGGCAAATATGTCTCCCGTCCACCATTCCCTCCATATGTCTACAAACGAGTCAGGCAGCGGGAGCAGGTTAATTAAAATAATAAATCTCTGTAATGCTTTGTACAACATGAGGATAACTAGCTCTTGGGAAGAGAGGTTTGGGGATTCAATCGTAATTTCCCTTACTAATCAAAATCTGCCAAGGTGGGAGGAAATGAAACTAAGGACTCAATTTTTATTGCTCTTTATCTTACAGAAAAATATCATAGACTAGTTCCTGCTCATAGGGTAGTCTGTACAGCTCATAGACTAAGCCTGGATACTTTTTAAAATAAACACGTCCCACTTGCAATAAAAGTGGGCAAAGTTTTGCTCGTAAGTAATCTAACTAGCTGCTACATTTCATCACTGATTTCACTGAAAATCAGAGAGGCTTCACATCATATGCAGGAGGAAATCTTACACTGAGGAAGAAATCGGTAATTTTCTAAATCTTTCATGGATCAGATATTTGGAGCTAAGCCCTGTAGAATGTTGAACACTTCGCTGTGTTCCAGCAAGAATGTGTTAAAAACTGAACATGAGCAAAGTGCACTGCTGGACCAAGATAGTTCTGTTCAAGCTCTTGTTCTTTTTTTTTTTTTTTTTTTTTAAGAGAAATATTGCAAAATACATGAAGATTGAATTTTCAGTGCTTATTTACCATGGAAGCATTCATGAAGAATGCTTTTGCGTCCTTAGTGTTACTTATTGTGAGTAGGATTTTCAAAAGCAGCCAGATAAACTGTATTTTAAAATCACAGCCTGAATCAGTGGGATTCACTGCAGGATCTAAAAGTTGAATCAGACTAGGATCCATGTAAGATATGGCCCATTGAAATGCTTCCAGTATAATTCTGTATATTTCTTCCTGCTGTTGTCTTGATGGACTGAGAAAGGCATGTAAAAGTGGCTGAGTAAGGCTTTCTTCCAAACACCACACTTTCACAGGAGCTGGTGGGCTGTTTGCAAGTTGATACATATAATACAGTGGATAGGCAGGGAAGTCCCTGCGTGAGCACACAGTTTTTGCCTGGGAGCTAAGAACAGAAAACAGATATTGCATTTTGGGGTTTTCCAAACATAAAGGAACACTTTTTTTTTTTTTTTTGGTACCAGTACAAGTCAGTGTAAATTAGATAAACTAGAGAGATTTTTCACTTGCATTATGTTAGCATCTATGCTGTTTCTACTTTGCTTTTTATTTTGAAACCAGATTCCTCATTTAAATCTGTCCACAAATTTTATATATTCTATTCACCTTTTCAGTGTGAATGCAGGTTAATGTTTCTGGGGGAAAGGAAGGGCAAATGAAATAATCTGTGCCTGGACTTCCCAGACTAGTAGAAAAGTGAGCCAGTAGTCCTAACTGTGAATTTGTCCAGATAAAAGATCTTCCATTTCCACTGAACATGTAACTGAATTGAAACAATTGCTCCAAAAGTCATGCAATTCTATGGCCAGCTGCAGATAAGATTGTCTCACAGGCTAAATAGTGAGAACTGCTTACCTACAGTAGACTCATTCTGCATTTTTAATCTAGATAGAATCTCTTTGCAGTGTTCCTCTTAGAAATCATAGTCCTTTGGGTCTATCTTCAGTGGGGTATATATCATACACAAAGTTGTGTGTGCCTGTGAGTCTATTTAATCCATTGGACATCATTGAAGATATTAGGTACTTTGTTAATGAGGGCTGCTTACTATTACAGCACTTTCTTTGTTGTGCAGTGTTGATCCCTTTGCCTTTTAATGCAAAATAAATGTCAGGTAATAGTAATCGAAACTAGCTATTGAAAACAGATTTGTACTAGCATTACACCAGCAAAAACTTGGGGCGTTCCTTTTCATGTAAGAGAACACGTTGCACTTACTAAATGATAATTAGGTGCTTCCTGAAGCATAGCTGAGTTTTAGTGACTGCAAATCCTGGCATCTCTGCTAAAGCCTTATATGCCATGTTAGAGGAAGATTAGTATCAAAACTAAACTACAATTTATAAGAAATTTGATAATTACAGAATTCTGAAAGACTTCCATGAACATGGTGGTTTCCATTTCCCATCAAAGCTAGAGAGAACTTTCTCTTAACCAAAACATCAAGTGTAGCATGTCTTCAGAAGTGATTTTTCAACCAGCTCAACCTCCTGTAGCCAGCAGCTGGGATAGTGGGTGGTAGATACCCACACAAGCCAGGATTCACTTTGTTTCACTGATGTTCATTAACCTCTCTTACCTGTATTAAGAGCATCACTGGAAAATGTGATTACTTTAACAAAGAACAAGCTTGTAGCTTGAACATGCAGTGAGTCAGCTGTTCTGGAGAGCAGCTCAGGCGTGTTTTCTCTGTACCTGTTCTCTCCTGGGATATCCTAAAGTAGCTGAACTGAGATTAAAAAAATACACAGAAGCAACCAGATTAATTGATTTGTGCTTGTGTTTTAGCATATCCTGGTTATTTGTGCCATAATCTCTGGGTTTTGCCACTTCAAGTTCTGTTTGGACTAAGGAAGGGAGAAGCATCAAAAAAATGAGGTGGAAGATGCTCAGTTGCTTCTTTAAAAAAATGGGTTTAGAATTGCTTTGTTACATTGCTGAAGAGATTGAGCCACCCAGCTCCTGATGAAAGCTGAGAACTGAACAGTTTAATCCCAGTGTAAGGGATCTTTTCAAGAGAGAAGTTTGATGAAATTGTTGGGATGCATAACATACAAAGCTGGGTTATCATAGGACTGCTATTTTCATTGTGTCCAATTAGCAATTGCAAGGGGAAGACAAATAACAATGAAAGATTTGAAATATTTTACTGCAGGTCTGCCAGCCTGTTCCTGTTAAGAGAGCACCATATACAGATGTGGTCTCAGCAGCATCCATCACACCAAAATAATAGGCTCATTCCCCAGTTTTGGCTCTTGCAGGTAACTGTCTCTTTTGATTAGTGAAAACTACTTTACTTAATGCTTTTCGGAAACTTCAAGAAAACAAAAGTGTAGCAGGCCATCTAGCCTGTGACAGGCTTGTCTGAAATAAGCCCTCTCAGAAGCCGAGTTGTCTCGGTATCTTTAAAGTTGATGAAAATGTGTAGCAGCCCAGGTATGGAGGAACTCTTTCTGATTGGAGCCTCATTTAAAAAGTCAGGTTGAGAGAAGCAAATGGAGTTTAACTGCTAGACTGAGACATGGGTATGAAGGCCCATAGAAAACCTGAGTTCAGTTAGCACCAGGAGTACAAACAAAACATAAATGTTTGGCTTGCAGATTTACAGAAAAAAAAACCCAAACAAAATCAGCTTGATGTGAAAAATTAATTTTTTTAGTGTCCCTGTGTTACAGACAATAACCGTCCACCAATTGTGCTGTTTGGGCTAAGCTGATGAGATCTGTTTTGCAAAGACAACAGCTGTCTTCATGCAATAGAGGTGCTGCAGTCAATCCCAGCAGTGGTCTAATGGATGGCTGAGCTGTTGTAAGGCTCAGTGCTGGTAACAGGGGAATAAACACCCAGCATCTCCCCTTCCTTCCTCTCCAGTGTCCACAGTGTGTAGCTTGGTTATTGACACTCCCTCACCTGTATATGCCCTGGTGCTCAGTAGATCTTTCTGTGAGCTGATTTACTTGCTAAGCCAGTGGAAAACAATTAGCTTCCTTTTTCTGGGTTAGTTTTCTGTTGGCAGCTGGGGAGAAGGACTAGGTGACAACACCTCGCTCTTTAACAGTTTAACACACAGAAGAAATGCTTCAGGAAAAAGTAAAAGAACTAGGTAAGATCTTCAGCAAGCACAATTGAGACGATGCTGCTGTATGCCAACTGCAGCTGAAATGTTGTCTACTACAGCAAGGGAGTTGATTAACATGGGTCAGGGGGACAGTGGGTGGCAGTAAGCATGACAAAATCCAGGCTGAGGTTTTGGGTGCATATGTGTACCAACAATGAGATCAGCTAGTTTGAGAAATGATTTCCCAACAGATGGATGTAAAGCCCCAGTTCGCACCTCATATAAAATGGGTCTGTTCTTCGTGCTAATTAATATGAGGATAGGAACAAACCTGCAATGGTGGGAGGGTGAAGTTAGCTTTTGCACTTTTCATTGTATTATTCCTTTAAAGCTACCTCTCAGTGAACCTCATCCCGGGCATCAGTAGCAGCAACAGAGTGCAGCATCCTATTTGTTTTCCTTTGTCATAAGGGAGAAAGCTTTTGTAATAGAGAGGACTAAAGGCTAAAGCTGCAATAGCGTGAGGGAGCAATAATCATTCTTTCTAGCTCCTAGCACTCTTTCTCCATTATTACCTCTCTGAGTGACAAATTGCAAAGCAGAGATTTTCTGTTGAAAGATTATATCATATTGTCTTTTTCTTCTCCGTAGATAAAAGCAAATGAAAATGACCCTGCTGTCCCCATCAAAGCAGTGCATTCTGGGTCCAACAATCAATCCACAATCAACTTCTCAAGAACCAACATGAAACAACAGTAACCAATAAACATTATACCGGGCTTCCTGCATGAAAGTTGTCTTTGCAATTTCTCTTTCAAAGGAATTTTGTTATAAGAACTGGAAAATTCTTTTTAGAAAATGGGGCAATAATAAAATAATAACTACAATTATAATGTGGCAGCAGCTCAGTAGGTTCTTAAAAGTAGGTGAGTTTGGGGATGGTATTTCTTAATATTTATCTTTAGAAGGTATCAGCTAACCTATAAAGTAAAAGCAATGAACAGTGGCCTTTAAGCACATTTTCTACATTCTTCCTCTGTTAGGTCACAGGAGATGAATCCTAATTCTCTGGTTTCATGTGTTAGGAAGATCTCTGTTGTGCTTAGCAATGCATAGAATTCTGATAGCAGATGCTGAATTTGATTTTTTGGTTTTCCCTTCCTGGAAGGGGTCAGGTACAGAAAAATGCTGATTCAGGAGAACTGTCACTGTTTTAGAGCTGCTGCTACATCTCCCTTCCCTGTCTTTAAAGGAGTTTATACATTTTGTCCCTGCCAGCTGCACAGCCAAGCATTTATTGGTGTGTTCAAGTGTTTCTCTTGCTACACCCTAAGCAAACCTATGCCAACCATACTGGCGAACTCACCTACAATACTGTTCTGTGTTCTGGCTTTATGGAGAGACACACACCCATAACTTGAAGGCTTATGAAGTGGGATCACCAGAGCAGGAACATAATGTGTTAATTTCAAAAACCTTCTTTTTCTGAAAATGTGAGTTTTTTCCCAATGTAACTAACACTTTGTCTTTTGTAGGATAGGATTCCGGTTAAAGAAAAATAATCTGATTTGATCAATTTATCGGATTTCCCATTTGAGAGAATTGTATTCTTAGAAGCATGATTCTGCTACCATGTCTAGACAAGTTTTGCCTCGGAAACCTAGAATGTTGTTTAAAGTTGCATTTACACATGTGATAGCCCTTCTTTTCAAGCAATTGTTACTGGGGAATCTTTAAGAGAGAAATGATGTCAACACAAAAACACCTTTACAGTGAGTTTATTGTCCCATGTATAGAAACAGTATAACCTGTACTTCTGTGCAACCCATGAGCCAAACAGGCACAGAAGGACTTTCAAATTTTAAGACAGACACAGAAAGCATATGCTAATTACTGTTATTTTTAATTTGACAGTGGAAAGTAGACTTGTAGTTCCTGCTATATTCATGGCATACAGTGATGTATGAGCTTGAATGAGAAACAAACTCTTACTAGGTTGGTAGTTCTTGTGTCTCTAAATAGCGAAGGAGAATTTTCTTTGTAAGATGGTGGAGCATAATCATGGGGATGTTCAGGAAGAGCTAGCACAGGTTCCCATTTCTCATGTTGTATTTCGGGTGGCAGAACAGCAGAACCAGGCATCCAGCACTATTACAGTGACTATTACAAGGGAGCGGGTTCACTGTTCAATGTAGACTTCTATACCGCAATGGTCTGCATCTGAGTGTGTTGCCAAGTCTCCCTCTATAATCAACAGAGAGAAAGATGCCTCTGCAACATTATTCATCTCTGCATCAAGATCTAAAACAGGCTAGATTAACCTTTCCAGAGTTGTTCTCTTTTGGGATGAGATGAGTAGTTTTCTTGCAAATGCCAGTTAGTCTCCGTTGACTACAAAGAGAATACAGTGTGACTATGATGCAGATGTTTACTCTGCAGCTGCCTTCCACCTAGCCCGTCTTTGCCTCTCAGAACTGGAACTTTATGGTATGAAGGATGCCTGTCTTTTCTTATGTTTTGTCTCATCGAGAGTGCCTGTCAACCATGGATCCATTCTTTTTAATTAATCTTCTGCTACCTTGGAAGAAGAGCAGAAATTTGAGAAGAGTAGGGGAAAAAGCACGGAGGGGAAAGGACTTATTTCTACTTTCAACAATAACTTATATTTGTGTGGAGTCTTTCCTCTCAGGCTTCAGGTTTTAACTATTATTAGAGCCTTGCAATTGCATGATATACCTGTGAGGCAAGTAAATATAATTAGAATATGTTTACAGTTGTGAGAACTATGGATGCTCAAAGCTCTGAAATCACTCAAGTGATTGAATATATGTAGTAGCCTTATGTTTAACATCCAGTGTTGGCTTAAGTGAGTTGCTCAAGGCCAAAATGACTCAATTATGACAGAAATGAAACCCAGGAGTAAAGGCTGCCTGTCCTTTGGATACTTTGGACGTGCCCAGGACTTTCAAATGTCCTTTGGGCTCTTGGGACACCTACTGAGATCAAAGTGATACAAAAGACTGCAGATCATGAAACCCCAAAGGAACAAAGTTAGTGATTTTTCTAAAAACAGATGTTTTCACAGTGTGATAACAGCAAGTAGTTTTATGCTTTATATAAACACCCATTTTGTAAATTGAGCTCTCCAAACCATGAAAGTGTATCATCTGTGGAAAAATGTATAATATTTTTAGGTTTCCTACAGATTTTTATTAGATTAGAAATGAGGAAGCTTCTCCCTGTACAATTAGCAAAGAGTTCCTGATCCCTATGTTGTTATTTACTGCTCTCTACCATGGATTTTCTCCTCACAGGGGGTATCCTTTGGATTTTGTTCTTAACAAATGCCTATTTTTTAATTCCAATGACTGTTTTAAATATTGTGCAGATGTCATAAAAAAAAATTACCTGCATATTGTGAACTGGGGTTTACACCAAAGCATCTGCTGTATTTTTATGTCCTTGAGTGCAACAAGTTATTGAGCCTGTCAAGTTTTTGATATTTATGAGTATTTGTTTTGCCATGACACATGCTGGCCCTAGTACCTGAATCCTGCCTCTAGCCACAAGGTGCCAAGTAATAGCCCTTGAGAAACTGTGTGATATCAGAAGTATTTCAGCTGTGCTATTCAGGCACTGCTACAATGGTTGAGACTGTCAAGCTCCAAATCTCTGTGGTCCTTGTTTTTTTTCTACTTATGTGAGGCACACTGTAATGGTGGGATCTCCACAGGGATATAATTTGGGAACTGCCCAGGTCACTATTCCAAAACACAAGTAATGAGTGACAGCAGACCCAAATACAGTAGAGTGTTTTTTCTAGTAGGCATATAATTAATTTGGGATGCAGTGGAATTATAAAACGCATTTAAGTCAGCACAGGTCCTGAACTGGAGCACTGGAAGGAGCACTGAGTGGTCTCCCAGTCCTGCCTCAGTCTCTAGACCCTGACAAGACTTCTCAATTTGTCCTACAACCTCATCCCAGCTATCACTTCCTCATTACATTCTCACAAAGTTGTTGCTGGACCTGTTGTCCTAAGACAACAGATGCCCCACACTATGTTGGAAAGCTGGTTTAGAGGTGATTTCTGCAGCCCACGCAGTTTCCTTGAGCATTTCAATGGGGAAGTAAGGCAACATTTCATGGGGAAGTAAGACAACAATTGCGTTCCCAGATGTTTGAATCTTACCTCATTTAGCCACAATCCTCAGGCTTCTCCAGTGCCTACTGAGAAAAGTTTGCTTTCTTTGACTCTTCCTTCAGTCCTTTGGTCACTCTGCTGGAGTAGACTATCTCTGGTTGCTTTGAGAGGTGGCATTGCTGCATTAAACCCCTTTTTCTCTCACTACAGAGGAGCTGAGGATCTGTTTTGTCAAGGCTGAAACACAGAACAACCTTTCCTTGCTTAGCACTTCCCTTTGGGATTCTGCTGGTTTCACCTTGCTCTTGTATGGAAAGGTTAAAGACTCAAATACATTATTAAAGTAAGGGAAAATCTCAACCATATTTTTATCACTCTCCCCAGCCAGACAGAAATTTGGGATCTTTAGCACTCCATTCTCCCTGGCGACATGCATTCCAGGTGCAGGAGCAGAGAAGGAATTTGGGAGATCTGAACCTGGCATACCTAATATTGCTTTCACCCCCATCATTTGCCATAAATATCCTCATATAGCCAGTATGTTGCCAGCATGCCCGGTTGTCTGTTGGCTGTCATTTCGCTACCTGTGTTGAGCTCGTGGCTGCGGTGCAAGCACTGACACCTGCAGTGCTTCGCTCTTCAGCCTGAAGTACTAGGGGATCTCTGCAGGGAGTAGCAATACTGGGGCATGTAGCCTTACTGGGCCACTGGAGGGCAGGGCTGGTATTATGTATCAGGAATGAAATGCGAAAGAGGTTACTCATGCACAGCAGCACCCATGAAGCATGTTCACCTATTTTGAACACTGTGCCCGTAAAGTCGGCAATAATATCCCCATTTTCAGGCCTTATTTCATCATCAGCAGAGAGTGATCCTTTGATCCTTACTACCCACTTTTGTCATGTAAAAGAGAACTAGAGGAAAGGCTTTGCCTGTTCATTTCTTCTTTAACTGCAAGCATCTCTGGGCTATTTAAACTGTGATGAAAACACAGTGAGTCAGTGTGACAATATTGACAGAGCAGGGATTGGGGTGAAAGCAGTTGTAAGCCCAGCATCCTCTGACTTTGCACACCCAGCTGCCCACACAAAATACTGCAACGAAACTAGCACAGAGAAAAAAAAGCCTTTAGCTTAGCTATGAAGCAAGCCAAGTTCGGGGGCATGGGGTGGTGATAAGGAGAGTTCGATAAACACAGTTGCTGAAAGGAAACATCCTTGTTTGTATTGTGTTTCAGGAGGGTCAGAAGCACTAGCATGTCTCTCTGAATTATCTTCACAAGACAATCAGGTCAGCCTTTAATTAATTTTACAAACCAGATTTGATCCAATTGGAGGATTTTTCACAGTAAATCAAACAGCTTCTACACTAGTGAAGGACATTTAAAAAGGAAGTTGAGCTCTGCTGTGAGCTGGGGGAAGGAAAGGGATGAATGAGTCAAAAGCCAAATCCAGACTTCTCCTCAGATGCTTGTTCTGAGTGCTGAGTGCATTTCTGACAAGCCCTAGAGAGGCAGTTAGAGACAATGCCCAGTAACATGAAATATATTAAAAATTTCCATTAAGCTAATAAATGAATAAATAAAATCCTTAATTTCAACTGTACCTGTAGTTCACTTGTGCTCAGCAGACAGAAAAAATACATGCTTTTATGTATGGGAAAGAATGACCTACTGAAGCAGAAGAAAACATACCAAAAGAGGAAAGAAGATTTTGAATGACAAAGACAGGAGAAAAAAGCCAAAACAAAATGTAGGAAATGTGAGGAGAGGGTAGGCAAGAAGAGGAACAGAAATAATTGTGGATGGAATACTGGGGTTTTATGGTGGTAACTTGTAGACTTTTTTTTTTTTTTTTTTAAAGGAAAAAAGAACAATGTAATCATGTGGTTGAGGGTTATGGTAAACAGCGAGGCAAAGGGAATAGCTGAACAACTTACAGAGGAGACAGCTGAAGATAAACAAACCTCCAGACTTCCCCAGCTCACAGGACAGAAACAAGTGGAAGAAAACAGAAACCAAGTAAGGTCTGCAGAGAATGAGAGGTATGTCTCTGTATAATACCAGTGGAGAGACAGACCTGCCTCTTCATCTGTATGACTAAAGAGGACCACTGGGCAGCTGAGGGCATACACCTAATACTGTGGATCAGGGTAAGTACTGTGGATCAGGGTAAGAACTGTTCTACCACTGAGATAAACCTCAATGTCTTTGAGGCACCAAAGGTGAATTTCTTTTAGAATTTAAATGAAAATGTGCGGAATATACCATTTTCCCTGGTAACCCAGGTTTAGGGAGATGGGTGAAGAGCAACCTGTCTCCTTTGCCTGCCTTCAGCACACGGGTATGCATGTGTATGGTCACAGAAGCAAACAGTGCATTAGTCCACTCAAGTGCGTGACTCCAGTATGAGTGTAATGGCAACAATATCTGTCAGGTGCCACCCTGGTGCTGGCACAGCACGTTCACAAATTAACACAAGCTTTTGCTGTGTATGCCTAATATGTTTTCTGCAATGCTTTGTGTAAAAGTCACCAAATCACACAGTGGCTGAGGCTGGCAGTCACCTCTGGAGATATCTGTTCCAGCCCCGCTGCTCTGAGTTGCTCAGAGCTATGTCTATTGGGTTTTGAATATCTCCAAGGATAGAGACTCCATAACATCTCTGGGCATTCTGTTCCAGTGTTTGACCACCCTCACAGTAAAAAAGTTCTTCTTATGTTTAGGTGATATCCTAGCCAAGTTCATGGACTTTATGTTTGGAAATGGCTTCTAGGGGAAATTGCTCTATCACCTTCCCACAGATTGAGGTGAGGCTGACAAACCTGTGGTTTAACAGATCCTCCTTCTTGCCCTTCTTGAAGATGGGAGTGACATTTGTTTTCTTCCAGTCCTCAGTAACCTCTCCTGATCACCATGACCTTTCAAAGATAGTTGAGAGTTGCCTCACAATGACACCAGCCAGCACCCTCAGCACCCATGGGTGCCTGCCATCATGTCCTGTGGACTTAAATACATCCAGTGTGTTTAAGTGCTCTCTAACCATGTCATGCTTCATGGGGGGTAAGTCTTGCTCCAGACTTTCCCTCTGGTCTGAGGGGCCTGGTATGACTAAAGATCAGTCTTACCTGTCAAGACCTGACAAAGAAGTACCTTGGGCTTTTCCATGTCTTTTGTCACCAATGGTGGGGTCAAGCATCTAGGTAAAATGTTCACCAGAGCTGAACATTTTGTACAGAATTACAATTAGCTTTCCAAGAAGGATTGGCTTTTATCACTGCCATGACTCTTACCAATTTGAGGGGGCAAGCTAAGCAATACTCAGTAAGCTGCCCTGCCAGTTAGTGTTGGAAGCCCCAGCATTCGGGTACAACACTGTTCTGTAAACCCTGCAAGGTCTCACCTGTCCTACCAAAGACTAATGGCTCTTTTTAATAGTCATTCCCACTAGGCTTAATTTCCTGAAGTAAATACAAAGCACAGACATGGTATTGTCCTGAGACTGTACTCCAGAACTCAAAATCCTAACAGATTTAGGTATCTCTCCCAACCATTGACCCCCATCTGAGTCATTTTGATGAACCATTCCCATGTGCTGCAAAGCTTTTGCTTGCTGCTCACAGAACAAGGGAGAGAAAAGGTTGCTGGGTGGCAACACACCATCAAACAGGAAAGGCAAGAAACTCCAAAACAAATTTTGCATCCTGATGCCAAATGAAGCAGTAATGTTTTGTGGTAGTGCTGTCAATCAGACCTGCCCCTGCCTTTGGGCATTGTAATCAGTAGGAGATCAGGGCTTCTCACCAGCCTGTCCTTTGGGACTGAAAGGAGCATATCCAACTCCTACCAGCAATGAACTTGTCAGAACGCAACCAAAAATGCTCAGCTTTTGCTGACATTTAACTCTTCAGCTTTCATCTGCAATGATAACAAGAGTGAACAAATATATCCACTTGTCAATAGTACCTGGACAGCTAGTCTGTTTTGTGAAAACAAATTTAGAGCAACCTTCATTTTGCTTCTTTTTTACCTGAATGCTTCTTGCTACTGGTCCTTGACAGTAGTACCTGGGATATAAACGATGTTCTGCTACTATCCAAGGCTGTCCTGCTTTAGCAAAAGAGGACATAGTCAGGCCACTCGGAGACATTCAGCACAACCCTCAATAATGCATGGCTTTAATCTAGCAGCTCATTTTCTACAGACAAATTATTGGCACACCAGCAACCTGAACTACCTGTGTCCATGGAGGAGTGAGGCTTTGTTTCGAAGACCCAAAGAAAAAAAGACTTGGTGTTTTTCAGTGTTTCAAGTGGAAAATAACTTCTGACACTTGCTACTGTCTTTATTCATTCCGATAACAGAGACATCGATCAATAGCTGTCCTGGGACCATGCACGTATTATAGAGGAACAGAGTAGAGTTTGCTATTACGCAACCTAAAGAAAGAATTTGGCTGTGGCTGAAAATCAAGAGTATACTGCCTGTTGGGTAGATTTTTAGCTCTACATTAAATCTCTAGTGCCACGTCAGTCAAGTCGTTCCTATGTCTTTATGCTTTTAGCATTTGTTCTTGTGTCATATGGTCACATCACCAATGTTAGTTGAATAGGTGAAGCACTCAGTATTGGCTCAGTTTTGTTTCTTTGAAGTCAATGGTGGCTTTATCAACATAATTAAGCCCATTTTTGCCACTTCTGCAGGCTCCCTCGGACTGCAAGATTCAAAGCATTGTTCACCTCTGCTCGTATGCCCCTATACCTCAAAACCAGCTTGTTTGCACCCACAGCACCTGATTCCTCTGTATTATAGCTCTTGTGAGCATTCCCACTTCTGCATGTGCTACATTACCTGTCTCATGATCATCAAAGATACAGGACAATCTGCACTAGCGATACAGTCTATGGATATGTGAAAGTGGGAGACTAAGAACAGGTGAAGAATTCCAGGTAGGAAACTAGGATTAGAAGCTTTGGAGAGACAAATCAGCAGAAGTAAGTGGGGGAGCCAAGGTGGGAGGGAGAGTTTGGCTGGGCTAGAAGATTGAGAGGGCATGTAGACCACTGGCCCTGCAGAAGAGATGACTACAGAGGCAGGAGCAGGTATATGAAGCTAGGGATGGGAAAGAACCCGGCTGAAGGGTTTGGGGCAGTTGAGGGTTGAGAAATAGAAATGTCTAGAAACATCTAAGCCCTCTAGTTAGGTTTTTGGCTAGCCCAGAAGCCAATGAACAGCCTCTGCTGTGTCTTCTATCTTCAGTGTCTGGCAAACGTGAAGACAACAAGCCTGCTACTGCCATTATGTCCTCTGTTAGCTCAACGCAAAGAGGTTTGTGCTGTAGTCCTAAAAGGTCCAAGCTGTTTGATTGCTTTTACACAGAAGAACAGACCCTCCACAGGTTTCTAAAGTACCAGACAATGCAGACCCCAAGTTGAAAAACAAGTATTAATGTCAACCCAGATCTCTCTGTGGTGGAGAGCACACTGTCTCCTGTGGCTTCTTTTCTGCACTTTTCCAAAAATACTGATGATTAGTCTTTGGTCCTATTTTTTACATTTTAAAATTGACATTCCATAGGAAAGATGGGTGCGAAACACAGGTCCCTGTGGAGCTAGAGCATCTCAGCCTTATCCAAAGATTCACTTGGTCTCTTTCACACCATGCTGTCATTTGCCACACTCCTTTCTTTCTTCCTCACTGCCTCTCTTGCCTTGAGTATTGGAAACCAAAAGTTGACCTGAAAAGACAGAAATATGAGGCTATGATCATAGTATTATTGCATTAGAGATCACCTAGACACTAACATCCTGTAGAGTCAGTACAGAAGGCTATTGAAAAAAACAAACCAAAACAAACTATATGTGTCTGCAGCTATCTGGATTTGCCATAAATACATGCATATGTGTTTGTTATTTCCGTTAGTGTATATATACAGGGCAAATGTTTTTGCAAGCAAAAAGTTCTGTTTCCTAATGGTATTTGCAGTTGCACTCCCACTGTGTTTTAAAACAGAAATATATCACCATCCATTTTGCTAAGCAACAACTTAACAACTTTCTCAACATTAAGAGGCTGCTCACAAATGCCTAACATTTTCTTTCTAGATTGCAGGAATACTTTTTGTGCTGGAGGTGCTTTTCATATGTTCATGAAAACCAAGTTTCTTTTCTGGAGAGCTCTAAGTCTGAGGGGTATGTTTTTTGCCAGCACATAGTCATTTGGGTGTACCCATGTCATGTCTGGTGCATGTGTGTTGAAGGACAGAACAAAAGAATTACATGATCTAATCTCACCATTAGGCAACTTGTCCCCGCCCCCTATGCAGGAGAGCACTGGGGAAAGTCTATTAGCACATAACTGAAGTTAACAAGTGTTTAAATATTTCCTGGATCTGGCTACCACCCTGAGAGAGGAAGATTTTTTTTTTTCCCCTAGGGCTGATGGCTTACCGTTCTAGCAAACCCGTTCTTCCCAGTTTTCTCTTGTAGCTTTGCTCTTTTCTTGAGTAATTTTGCATGCAAATAATGTATCCGTTTCATCTCAGTGTCAGGATAAAATGAAGTTGACACCAGTATTTTAAGTTGAGTCAGGAGGCCAGAGAATAACCCAAAAATGATTAAGAAGAAGATGATGACTCCAAGCTGGATCCATGTTGTGGAAAGAGCGAGCTCTGGCTGAGGGATGCAGTCATGCTTAAACAAAGAGATCTTGAAAGGATCAGTCTTTTGAATGTGCTCTGTCATATGAAAGATAAAGCTATTCTCATTCCTCTGCACAAGAAAAGGGGAAAAAAAGAGTTGATTATAGTACAGATTCCCTCCTTTCTTAATACTTCTCCCATTGGTCATTCAGATTTACAAAGGACCATAAATCATCTAGACCATCCAGTGTCCATACATGCTATGCTCATAACAATATTATTTATTGGTTATTTATAAATGTTTCAGACTGCATTTTCACCATTTCTCTTGGAAGACTGTCCCACAGTTTGGACTGTTAAGAACTTATATTTTCAGTGGCTCTGATAGACAAGTATTTAGCTAATCTGGCTATAATGGTTTAATATATTCCCACTCCCATGAATGTGCTCAGGTCCTCTGTTGGAGGGTCCTCCCTTCAAACAGCAGAGCAGAGTGTGTCCGTCCCTTTGGTTGTGGCTCGGTACATGATCAGCAATGCATCCTCACCCACCTAGGCAAGTGCACTGACCACGAGGTTATCATGCAAACAAAGCCACCTCTCCTCCTCTAATAGATGCCTTTACTTAGAAGAGCTGATGTCTTGCACTGTTTGCAGACTGAAATGCTGAATGAGAGGGACTAAATTAGACATGCTGCTGGGACCAGTATTTCATACTGGCAGGCAACTTTCTACGCTGTGTAGGAACACTGTAGGGACACTGAATCATCCAGCCCTCTTTTCTGACCATGTCAGGGGCATATGTAGCTCTTCCTTGTGGCTCTTTGTCCTGATTTCAGCTGGGATAGAGTTAATTGTCTTCCTAGTAGCTGGTACAGTGCTATGTTTTGAGTTCAGTATGAGAAGAATG
>JANHGO010004374.1:0-25148 GCA_024606505.1 Aquila spilogaster | reverse complement strand
TGCTTTTGCTTGTATTTTGCTTACTCAAATTAATAAATCATCTTGCAAACCAAAATGATGCGGTCTAATTTATGACACATGTGGTACAGTGTTACGGTGTGTGTGCATTGATCGTACAATGCTTTTTGCAAATCATTTAACGGAGATGCACAAAAAAGCACACAAAGTTTCAAGTGTAGGCATGTGCTGAGAAGAATCTCCTTCATTCCCTCTAGACACACCCTGCTAATTAAATCCATCACTGCCTAGCAGTAAGCCCTAGGGATCAATCTTTTCTAGAGCACTGTTACTATCCAACATTTTAGCTCATACAGCGGGCAGCCAAGATTTCATGTCTCTGCATATAGCAGGACTGCTAGCCAATATTTCCTGTTCTTCTCCTTTCCATCTCGATCTGGGTACACAATGTAGATACTTTTTTAATAGATAGGTGAAACATCAGTGTTCTTTTCAGATTGATTTCTTGTATCCTAATGCAAAAAAAATGGTAGGAAGGCAAGATGTGAAAGCAATAAAACTAGGCATCTGTGCTCCGTGTAGCTAGCTGCCCACGAGAAACTGCAGGAAGGATGGATATTGAATGACTTCTATAGTCCGCTGGTTTTTATCAGAACAGGTCATCGACCAGTGGGCTGCCCAAACCTGTTCCACTGCTTCCCCATTGATTAAATATCTGGAGACATTAACGTGCAGATCAAATTCTCCATAATCTATTTTATCTCAATCACACCCAAGCCCTTTTTCAAGCTAGGGCAAAAACGTTCCCTCCAGTGCTGAGAAAAGATGGTATATCGCTCTAATGTACCTCTGTGAGTTTCCTTGGTGCCAAACTATGACCTCAGATTCCCAAGGGCTGACATCAGCGGGACTGCAGGGAGTGTAAGAGAGGTGAAACCTGCCTCATGTGCCCAAATGTTAAGGAATTTAAAGCTTTTTTTCCTTTCCACTGTCAGAGCTGACATTTATGGCGGAAGGGAGGAATAGAGGGGCTGTGTAGCTTCCAGCCAACCTCCGATGGCCAATATTGCTCTGAATCTTGCTACCTGTATCATCCAAAATGAGATGGAGGGTCTCATGTGGAACTGTTACCTGTTCCTTCCATTTAGTTTACTCTCTGTTTTTTTTTCCCTGCTCTTACTCCCCGTCTCAGTATCATCCTGCAGGCATTCAACTAATAATTGTATATGAAGAAATGAAAAGCAAATTGTAGCATACAGATAACGTACGTAGTTACATGCAAGATAAAATATGTGTGGGAGTGCAATATGTATAATAATGAAGCTAGGAGATATCTGAAAGAGTAAGAAACCAGAGGATGACAATTTATTATTATGTATTGGGTTCTTCAGTTGTGTTTTTAGTGGGCTGTTATTTTGTAGTTGTTTTCTTGTTGTTCTTTGTTTGCTTGTTTGCTTTTCCCCAAGAAATGCCTGAAAACGGAATCACAGTTGTTTTCAGCTGACCCTCCCACAGTGCAGTGTATGCCATTGCTCCTCCTGCTGTCACCTACCCCCGCCAGCCAAGCACTGCTGTCACCTCCATAACTGCATTAAGGGTCTCCATTGCCGCATGGAGATCCATGGTGTGGCCAGCGAGTGGGAGAGCATGACGGGTCCTCCCATGGCTCAATAACTTCTGTCTCTGCGCCCTGGGGGCTGTAAATAGCCAGTATAAATGAAGGTAGATACACTATTACTAATCTTGCCAGTTCATATGGGAGTGAAGGAGGTGAGTACAAAGATGAACTTTTCTTCTCATTAAACTCATTCTGCCTCAGTGCATTTATAGGCAGCTATAAATTCCTGTACCTCGAGGGGCAGTTGGCAAAACTTATAGCACCGCTTTTATTTTTGAAGTTATGATAAAAATATACATTTGTGCTGCACAGAAATGCTTTTCCAGTATCATCAGCTTTCTGATTTTAGTGACGAAAACTTGAAAAGTTCTTGATAATTTCTCAAGCATTCAGTGTAAAGTAATTTTATTGCAGTGTTTTGGCGTGTTTCATATAACAGAATCATAGAGTGATTTGCGTTGGAAGGGACATTTAAGATCATCTATTTCCAACCCCCTGCCATAGGCAGGGACACCGGTTTGACCTCAGTATATTGCTTAATGTATTTGTTACAAGTGTCTCATGTAGAACACTGACACAAATGCATCATTTCAAAGTAAAAGTTCTCTGGATTTAAATCTCCAGCAAAGGACTGAACATTTTGTAACAAAGTGAAAAAAAAAAAGGATCGAGGCTGTTGTTGTTGTCTCATAATGGTGGAAAATTAATCTGAGTGTGGATTGTCACTGTGTATGCTGTAGGATCTTATATTGCGAAATAGGCGTTATGAAAGTTGTGGAAGGAGAAGTTTTTCACTGGGAGTGAAAACCAAGATGAGTTTCCATGCTGACTTTTGCATCATGTGAATTACTGACTTATTTTCCCCAGATTACATGTTGTTAATGGCTGAATGCCTCTGACATGAGGACAATGTCCTCTTCTGCTTGTGTTGTGCTGTTCCTCCCTGTGCACAAGGAGAATAAGTACAATACAGGTGTGACAGAAGTTTCTGAGATCGAGAGATGGGCACCGGGCGTTATGAAATGCTCTCAGGCCCTCTTTCGGACCTGGAGTCTGTGACTCTGAAGGTTGTTTGTTCCCTGGGCTTTTAAAATGAATATTTTAAATCCTCCCGATGCTCAGATAATCTCTTTTATTCCAGCCTTTTTTTATCCAGCTGTCTAGTTTTCTTCCTACTTGCCATTTTTTGGTGCTTTCCAGGGTAAGTGTGACATGGAAGGATTTGGGTAATAACCTTGTAATGGATTGCTGGACCGGAATGAAACATCATTTATTTTTTTCCCAGGACTCCCTGGGAACCCTTCACCACAGCTTTTTCTCTCCCCAGAGTGATGATACCAAGTCATGCTCGTGGCCGTCCATTCTGTCAGCATGAGCAGGCAGCCTGATTCCCATCAGCTCCCATGGGCAGACCCACGATTCCCAGAAAACATCCCTCCAGCACAGCACTTCTTAGAAGAGCAGGAATTGCTTCCAAGTGCCAGGCCAGCAGTGCCTGCCGCAGCGCCAGTGCTCTCACTGCCTGCACAAAGCTGCACAGAGGTCCTTCCCCACAGCCCATGTGGTCTGACCATCTTCCTCATGCCAATTATTCAAATAAGCATTTCATTACTAAGATGGCGGTGTGAGTTTGAGCATTTGTTTCCCTGTAGTAACCAATTTTCTTTGTTGACAAAAAATGGCTGTTTATATAAGATGTCGTATTTCTTTGGCAGACTCTCTAACACACAAATGAATGTCATTATATATTCATATATATTTTATGGTATTTTTGATATATATTTTATGATCTTTATAATCAGGAGTCCTTGAAAGGCTATTTAAAGACAAAATTAGTTTTACAACTATGACGCTTATCAGCTTGTTTTCCTACTTACTCTCCCTTCGTTTAATGATACCATTAGTTGTCGAATGCAGTTTCTGGAGGTAAATTTAGATTTCAGCCAACATAATTTCTATAGGGTATATATTTTTTCTTCTATAGGACTCAACTAGATTTTAACAGAACAATTATAGAAATTCTTTCCAATCAAAATGAAGATTTTGATGTATTGCCCGTAAGAACATGGGTGAAACAATTAGAAAACCAATGTGCTTAAAATTTAAAGGAACAGTTCTCTCCTGCTCGAATCTCTGAGAAGAGCCAATAGAATGCAGTAGCAGCTGTTCAGCAGCATCTACAGTTTGCTTACATCACATCACTGGTATGAGGCACTTGTTAAAATGAGAGGTAGGAATTGGCAGCCCCAATTCCCTTCTTAGCATTCTATAATTTTGCTGAGGATGTGATCTCATCAGCTCTCCACACCAAGTAAGAATCTGGATTGGTTGCTGAGGAGGTTAGTTTTCTTCTGGTGAAGCATCAAACGTCGATAAAGTCTGAAAGAGAACGGTGAGGTTAATTAGGAAAGAAAGCTTTAAATATTGTCATCTTAGGATGAAGGGACAGACAGATGACAGTATTTTCAGCAGCAGCATCTCTATACCTACAATTTTTAGTTGATGTGCTTGACACAGAAGAGTCCCAGTCCCCCATTCCCTTACTCAGAACTCACAGCAAATAGGTTCAGGCATGGAACTATTCATCACAAAGAATGAGAGACCCTTTAATGTTAACGAGCAGAGGACATACAGAAAAATAGTGAAATAATAAATGAACGCTGCCCCAGATTTTTAGAAAGGAGCTATCTTTCTGGTCAAGAGTGCTAGACCCACCTGGCAGCCCTCGTGCCTAAGGCACAAACAGGAATTCCCAACCCAAAGGAAGTACTGCTGGCAGCAGTTGGCTATTTGTCACTTATTTATTACAATTAATAAGCTAACACCAGCAATGGTTGTTTTTTGTAGATGTGTGGAACCGCAGTATATTCCTTTCTAACAGTGCACGTGATGTTATCATGAGTGATGACTGAGATGTGAGATTTGTCAATTGGAGACTTCAACAAATGTGTTTGTTAATGGTTTTTTTTTTTTACTGATTTAATTAGGGATGTTTTTGATTATTTAGTTAAGCTGATGCAACATCCTGTAATGAACACAGCCTCGCAGATGCAGAGATGTTCTTAGCATGTAAGTGATTGTAGTATGAGTATGTCTTCTGTTAGGAAATTCGGTGACTGCTGTTAGTCAATTGCACGAGGACCTGATTGGAAGTTCCCTGTCTGCTTTGCTGTTTGGCCATGCTATATATCAGACATGAAGTGTTATCCTGTAATATGAAAACAAAACAAACAAGCAAAAAAAAATGCCCTTTTTTTTTCCCTCGCTGTAGATATGCATGGACACTGTGCATTTATCTGTGCAGGAGGACTAACCACCATAGCTATTTCTGAATAAACTGTTCCATAATAGTTCCCTGTGTGGATATTCTAGTCTGGAAAAGTCACGGGTCAGACAGTAAGCTGTTGCAGAATAGCCTGTTCTGCAATAGGAATTCCAGTCAATTTTCCACTGCAAAAAAAGCTTTCAGTCCTTAGCTCCAAACTCCTGTTTGTGCCAGAAGATTTTGTCTTCAGAAAACAGGATAAATTTGTTCTATTCTTTAAGCACTGAACTCCCTTTAGGATCAGCCAAGAAGAATTTTATACTATAGGAATTTGCATTTATGTGCACAGATTCTGTAATTTGTTAATGAAACTTTTAATTAATACCTTCTTCTAACGGTGAGCTGGATACCTTTTTGGCTGCAGGACATCCTTGTGGCTCTTCCAGCTCAGTACAGCCCGGTCCCAAAACAAGGCAGAAGGCGGCCTGGAAGAAGATCCCCCACACCAGGCTCAGGATGGTTGTAGTTTTCATTGCCAACAGCAGTGAATCAGAGCAAAACAAAGCAAAATGTCCTACCTTCTTCCATGCCCGAATATAGAAGATGGCATCCAGCTAACACATGTGAGCTTTCCTGGAGTAGAGAGAAAAGAGTGGTCTACAAATGTATATATAGAAAGACAGCACAGCGCGTGAAAGGACTACAAATGTATCTGAGAAAAAGGTGCACAGAAGTCTTTGTTGAAGGCCTGTTAATCTTGCTGCATCCAGAACTGCTTACACGACCACCCAGTAAGACGTGTTTTGGTTTGATTCCTGGGCATGTTTGAATCGTGGGTTTTCACCTCTTCTCCAGTGCAAAAAGAATCAGACAAAAGCCAGCAAACCAACACATCGGTGCTGTTTTATATTTGATGTATCCTGTACTGAGCCTCTGGACCTTCCAAAGCAGAGGTTGCTGTTCGTCCAAATTGCATCACGGTGCCCCTGGCATTTTTGTGGTGCGGAACAATTAACATTAGTAACTTAAATTAAAATCTCCAAATGCATTCTAAATAGTGACATAGAGCTGATTTTAATCTAGGCTTTCAGAAATGAAGCAGGAGGTTGTTAATCACCTGCCCCACCCTTCTATTTATTCATATGGCCCATGGTACTCAGTGTCAGAACAGGCTCCTACGTCACCCTCTTACTTCACTTTCCCCAGGCATTATTAAATAGTTAATAACAAAGGTCTGAAGTCCATCCCGAGTTTTACCTGTTGGTGTAAATCTGGGGCCATGACAGCAGCACTGTAGCTTTCACATAAATGAAAGAACAGATTTTGGCGCAAGTATTTTTAATGTACAGCAGCTGGCATTTTTGGGTTTAAGGAGCAAAATCACACCTGAGCTCTCATGCTCTCGAAAACTTTGCCAACAAAAGGAGAATAAAAAACAAACAAGACATTCTACCTTTTCCTAATCCAGAGGAAATGGTGCAGCTGTTTCCAAGAATATGTTCTATTGACCATTATGTTCACACTGTCACATCAACACTGGAACAGAAGACATTCTTGCTTTCCAGTTACGTTTTAACACAAATGTCTTTCATTTGTTTGTTTCAACATATTTTCCCTTTAACACATTTTTTTAATCATCAGAATTTTTCCTAATATCATGTTTATTCAATGTTCAGTTAAACCAGATTTGGAATTTTACGAGTACATAAATGTTTACGAATCAATCCATTAAATGCGCTTGCTACTTCTATGGGATGATACGTAGCTACCTGAAAACGTACCACTGTTGGCAAATGGGTTTGTCGGACCTCAAGTGTTCAGACAGCAAGGGCTGCCGAGCAGGGAGGAGGGAGCTGTCAGCCCCCACCGTCCCCTGCCATTCAGCTCTTGTTATCTTTTTAGCTGCTATACAGACACTTCAGCCCAAATTCTCATTTTATTCGTGGCAGTGGAGAATGTGGCAATAGGTAAATGTTAGACATTTGTCTCTGTTAGAAGTAGACAGGTGTTCAATGCAGAAGGTGGTGCTATTTATTTGCTTGATCGTTTTATAATTAAACGCTCATGGGATTTTGATACAGATGGCAACAGATAAAGAGTTTGATGTTTATGTTCGTTATTTGTATGTGAGAGACCAGTAGGTTACTCAACAGCAAGGCAATCTGTGTGTTTTGTTTCCAGCTGAGTCACTTCCACAGAGGTTTGGATGTTTCAAAATATCTTCTCGCTTTATATGCCCTCCCAACATGCTCTTCAAAAGAATAATGAAAGTAGTAGAACGCCCAAGTTCCCATTATAAAATCCTATTCTCATTTTCCTGTAACTTTTGCAAGTCCTAGAGCTGCTGCAGCTGGTTTCCTTTTAAATTAATGTACTTTTATGTTTACAGTTTGCAGTTACATCCTTGCAGCAGTTTTAAAGCAGGGAAGTTGATACAGTGACTTGGACTCCAGAGAGAGGATCTCTCAATGTGCAGGAGTCTCAGTAGTGCTGTATTTTACTGCAGTTTGGAGACCAGCGTAGGACTGAAATATAGTGGTTATGATAGTACTGGTGAAGCTCAAACTTCTCAGCGCATAAAGTTTGTCTATTTGAGTGCTCAGACGTAATTCTGTTTGCAGCTTAATTATTGTCAATGAACTTCTCATAGCATTTAGGCTAAATTTGGAAAAGGCGTTCTTTTATTTAGTTCCCTTGGTGCTTCTTTGTCTCAGATAACTGTCCTGCTGCCTAAAATAAATGATTGCTCCTAAAAGCACAAGAAAATGCTGGATCTGAAATTCCGTGTAACAGAAATCAGATGAAAATCACTTTTCCTTTTTAAGAAAGGCCGGCTAGAGTTTGCTTCTGAAAAGCAAAACAACAACAGGAAGAGATGGTAACAAAAAGCCCCACTTGCTCTCATGGTGATTTAGTTCTCCGCAGAACAGATTGCCGCAGGTGTTTCTACCTCCAGAGTTAGATAAACTGAAAACGTCTAAGTTCTTCTCCTTTTCTTTTGTTTTCTTCAAAACCCTAACGTATTCGTTGGAAGGAGCTATCCCACTCGAGGTCGTTAGCTGTTAGCAGACAATGACTATTCGTCTCTCTTTTCTCCTTTTTCCTCCGGGCTTTGCTCATTAGAAAAAGATCAGTAACTTTTTGTGTAACTGGCAGGTGATGGATCTGGCTCCAGCAGCATCCTAACTTTGCACAGTGAAATCTGCTGGCTCACAAAATGTCTGTCCTTCCAGCAATTGTCCAGCCCGCAGCCAAGGAAGGCGGCAGGAGACTGAAGCTTGCTGGAACGTAGTAGGCATACTCCCAACAAGCTCTTAAATGGCCGGTGGGGATTTTGTTTTTCCTGTTCTCGCTGTAGTGTTTAAGCTTCCATCTATCTCCTTAACACTCCTCGCTGGTCCAAACACTTCTGCTTGCACTGAATCACTACAATTTGGAGAAGTTTGTCTTTGTTTTAGGCATGAGTGAGATACTGGATTTCCCGTGCTGTTTGACATTAACTCAAAATAAACCTATCAGATCCACTGGTCTGCCAGCCAGTCCGCTGTAAGAGGTAAAGACAAACCCTTCGGTGAGAAGTGCTTACCACTGCAATGCTATAACTGAATGTAGGAGGCTAACTGCACATAAAAAGAGAAAACATCTTCTGATAAGGCGTGCAACAAAGAAAAGGAAATAATGTAAGTTTATTTATTCTATTGATGCAGTGATTTATGTAGGAAAAGTCAGAATCAAGCAGTTTAATATCTTGGCACTAAGATACGTGCACATTTTTGCTCTGTGTTGCTCTTTTATTTGTAGCATGTAATGACTACAATAGTTTTTGATCCAGACAGGCTCTTCTTCTGCAGTTACAGAACATTCTTGGAAATCGACATCAGACATCTCATACAGACTATTTCACAGCAGAGCTTCCTTCACAAGTGTTCCGATAAGAGCACACGTCTGTAACAGGCTGTCTTATGAAACAAACGTTTGGTTACCTATCGTACCTGTTGTATCAAAGGCGTGAAATTACAGCGCAGAACTTAACAGCTTCCAAGCAGTACTCTTCTGTGTGCCATCTGTGGTGCCCTCTGCTGCCCATCTTTGTAGAAGCACGGCAAGCGCAGATGCAGCTGCATTCCTCGCACCGTTCTTTCACATTTTTCTTTCCATCTGAACGTTTGATGATGGTTTATGGTCAGTTTTCCTAGCTCCTTTTCCCTCTAACACGCATAAAAATGCATTCAGCATTCATAATTGAAATGCTTTTTTAGAAAAGATTTTATTTTATTTTTTTAAGGAGAGCTTATAAAGTGAAAATGAATGATTAAATGGGGCTTAAAGAAATAAACCTGCTAGTTATTCTGGATACTAGTTTATTTGTTTATATATACATACATATATATATATTTAGTTTCTCTTCTGTTAGTTCTGATATAAGCACTGAGAATCTTGGTCCTGCTTTTTTCCAGTTGCTGTTTGCTGCTATGAGGATGGGACAAGTCATTAAATTACCTTCTCTCATGTTGACATTTACAGTTTTATTTGCAATCCGTTCCTAGGAGCAGGTTATAATGTTGTCAGTTCTACATCAAACAAAAATCAGTTGATTTTGATGCTGAATCGTTGGAAAGAACTACAGAGTTTTTACACAAATATTTCCGGAGTGATCTCAAAGTACCTAAAGGCCAAAAGACTGAACATGAAAGAACTGAAAATTTCCATTTATTATTTCCCCTTCCTTCTGCTTGCCTCTGCTAACTGAAGCACCTCGTGTTCGTACCGTCACAGCCTGCGGCTCTCCTCAGATAAATCAATGCATGGTTCTTTTAATTACCTGCTCAGGTTGGGTTTGGACTGCTTACTCTCACGAGTACCAGAGAAGAAAGCTTCACAGGCAGCAGCTAATGGAACAGCAGCAGAAACCTGCTGTCTCCAACGTTTTATGCCCCGTGTCGTCTACCTGGCTAACGACAAGCCTAAGCATGGCGACTTCTGAAGCGCTGCTGGCGGTGAGCTCGATACAGCACAGCTTCCAGTGTCACTGCGTGCTGTGCACAAAAGGCGGTGCTACCACTGGTGGGCTCGCTAGTATTTCCTCTAGAAAGGACAAGCCTTTAAGATATTTATCTCCTGAGTAACTACTAATATTCACAGAATGGCCGCTTTCAGTCAGTCCATTGCTGTGACGTAGTCAGGGGTTTGGAACAGTCTTTGGCCCATGGTAACTGCAGAGGTAAGAGCTGTTTAAATCCCCAGACCTGGCTTTCATCACAGCGGAGCTGCAGCGTGAGGGCCCTGAACTCTGCACTCAGAAACCACCGAGCGGAAGGAGCTCACACCAACGTGGTAATGACACGCGGGGTTTCGTTTTGAATTCACAGTTCTGCTGTGTATCGTCTGTTCTGAAGTGATGCCCTCTGGCTGAGGGTTCCACGTGGACCACACGTGCCCCGTTTCAGCCAGAAGTCTGATGACATTCAGCATTTTTTTCCCTGAAGCTCAGCCCTCCTGGAAGCCAGTGAGTCGTGGCCCATAGGGCTGCAGGTTGAGTGCTTGTTCTGAACACCAGTTTTTAATGGTGCTCTGAGAAAAATATGGAAACATATCCCAACTCTATTCTAAATCTTCTGAACACTGAAAGCTCGTTATAAAATCGGTATTAAATATGTGATCTCATTAGAAGCTGAATTTCGTTTGGGGAAAGGAAGCTGATTTCTCAGCTTGGCACTGGGGCTTTCAGCTTTCTTCCAGACACTGAGGGCTGTCAGGAGGAGACATCTGATACTGCGGGAAGAAAAACTCACCGGTCGCTCAGGAAGGGTGGGAAAAGTGTTGATGCACTGTGCAGCCACGTTCTGACCAATCATTTCTCTGATTCCAGTGCCCGCAGGGATCTGAGTGCTGCAGGGCTTTGCTTAAACAGCTGCTGAGGTACAGCAGCCCTGGAGACTGACTGGGACTGCTAATGCAGTCAGTCAGTGCCAGTGGGTCAGTGCCAGAGGGTCACTGTGTCAGTCAGTCAGGGCGGGAAAGGCCGCATCCATTGGGAAGGGTGGGGCCAATTCCCCCCTTAGAAAGGGCGGGAAAAGCCCTCAGTCCGTCAGGAAAAGCCGTCCTTTGACTGGAGCTCCTGCAGCAAACTTCTGCTTTCCCTGCACGGCTGCCCCTACAGATTCCCTTCCGAGAATGAGCTTTACACCCCAGAGCGGCCCTTTCTAATCCAGCAGTGTCTTTAAAACAGCTTCAGCCCTTCCAGGGAGGTCGGGTGGGTGTGCAGTGCTCGCCATGGAGGAGCGCGGTGCTGAGGCGCTGGCCGGGCACAAGGCTGGTGCCCAGGAAACTGCTGTGTCGGCTCATGGCGGCCACGTCCCCAGGTAACAGCTGGGAAATGCTGCTCTTGGCGGTGCTTGTGTGATGGTCATGGGATGTGCAGGAGTGAAAAACACGCCCTGCTGCAAAAACACGGGAGAGAGCAGCTCTCACGCTGCCCCAGCACAGCTGGGCTCCTCAGGCTTCCCAATGGGTTTGTAGGTACACGCAGCAGCGCAGAGAGTACTGACCACAAACACCCTGAGTATCGTGAAGATACAACAGGCAGGGAGCATTGCACAGCTGTCCAAAGAGGAAAAGGATAATGATAATATGACTTGGATTGCTCATGGTCCCTGTGGCAGGGCGTGGGGAACGTGTGGCTCTAGTGCTCTGTTTGCAGCTCCGGGGTTTGGAGTGCATTGCTTTATCATAGTGCGGATACTTATTGGCAAGGGTTTCTGTATAGTTGTGCTGCTTATTAGCTGCTTGCTAACAGTGCTATAAAATTGGCCTTATGTGCTGCTAATGTTGAAGATCATTGCCTGCACTATACAGAAGCCGGATTCTATTCACAGTGATAGAAATGAGCGGGTGAATGCTGTGTGACACAGTGCTGCCCTCAGCCCTGTTCCACCATTAGCTAAACCACAGAGAACACCATGCAGGCATACCTGGCCAGCACTGCATGTTGGCTTACGGAAATTCAGTTTATCTCTGCAAATGGAGATGGAATATCAGTAAGGGGTACAAATAGGATTGCTGTCCTCTTCTATTTTGTCACAATTACAGCTTGTGTTGGCCAAGCACTGAGGAAACTGGGGTAGGAACAGAAGCCCGGGCTTCCACATTCTTGAAGTGCACATGGAATATTCAGACAGTTACAGAGAACAGAACCAAAGGAATAAGTAAAATACTCACAAGTATCAAAACAATGACATGTTTTACATTTACCATCAATCCCATCACTCGTTCATCCCTCTGCATATACATATTTTTGTTACCTTCAGCTCTAATTTATGTCAGCTTGGTCTGTACCTTAGCCAGCTTTGCTTATCTGTTTTGCTCTCACCCCTCACTGTGTTACATGTTTAGCTCACCAGATGACCATTTCCTCTCTACTTCATAGAACTGCTATTTTGGATGATATGCAATACGTAGGATGTTAAGTTGAAGGAGCAGACCATGAGCCTGGAAGTCAGGAAATCTCATCTCTCTGTGATCAAATTTATTCATCTGGAAAAAAAATATGAAAAAATGATGGTGTTCATAGAACAATTTAATCTTATTGGACAAAAAAAAATAGTACTACCAGTAGGTTTGTTTTATACAGATACTACAATGAGTAATTTCAAAGAAAAGATTAATATATTCCAGAAATTGTTCCCAAAGAATGAGAATCTTGTTCTAGCAAAACAAGGAGTAAGTGCAAGCTGGGTTACAAAACAGAAGATATGTATTCAGGTGACAGAAGAGAGCTTTAATGGCACCTCACTGTTGTTTAGGGACACTCATAGCTTGGTCAAAAAAATTATTCTTACTGATTTTGTAACTGTAGGATAATTCATTCAGTACGATCTACACTACTTGTCTTTGTGTGCTGCTTAATGACAGAATCAGTCCTCGCTGATACATCTTTGTGCCAATATAAGCTTTTGTGTCTTGGTTTGTTTTTGGTTTTCTACTCTCAATTCCCACCCATACTTAGGATGGTATATAGCAGAGTTGTAATGTTAAGGACAGCTGAAACATTGGTGTCAGATTGCTTAGGAAAATAAAGAGCATCTGTCATAACACTCAGAGCAGCCTAAAGTTTTGATGTAATGAATCTACTTGCAAGGCTACTTGGTCTTTTTAGGTGAAAGATGCAGGTTCTATTCTTTGCATCTGCTGAGACCAAGCCTTTGTATAATTAAATCCTTAACAGTTTGTTTAGGACAACAGATCAAAAGGTTAATGTGCAATGGTACAACAGGAAGTATTTGTACTGTTGAACATTATTTAAATTTACAGCATTTAAAAACAATTTAGCACAAATCATAGCCAAGGCCAATATTACATCATGTGAAGTAAAACATTAATCATTAGTCAGAAACCAGCCAGCTGTTCTGAAAGCTCAGCTGGTGAAAAATCTGATGGTTTTAAGGTTGAATAGAAATGTACTTTTAATTGTGCTCTCAGTCATGAATCTAGAATGGAAAGTCAAATCTTACGTGGAAATAAAGGAGAAGGACATGCAAAAACAAAGGAGTTTTTGAAATATATATATATATACATCTTTGAAGCAGTTTTGAATTAAATGATTTCTGGAAGGATGGGGGTAGGTGGTCAAAATACAAAGTAGAACTATTTTTAATCATATGAACTGTATAATTGTTTTCTTTCTTTCAGTTCTGAAGTTCTTGAAGCAATAGAAAATGTTATTCTAGATGTGCTTAAAAGTTTGGCCAAAAAACAAGCACCTGTTCTCACCCTGGCTAATAGATCAGATTGGAGGAATATAGAGTAAGTACTACGTGTTTTACAGTCTTGTCTTATATTAATGTATATGCCACAAATATAAATTTGATTTTATAGCTTCCAGAAGTGTTGAACTTACGTAGTTCCATTAGAATCAATAAGTAATTTAGCTTCCTGAAAAAGTAACATACAAAGACAAAGTGATGCATGAACAGACATCATGCATTTACTAAAGAGCAGGCCGTAGCATAAAGGAGAATATATAACTTCTATAGAAGGAATGAGAAAGAAAAGAGGTCCCACAAACATACATTTTCTAGATGCAGTAGAAAATAGAAATAGTAAGTTGCATTTGATTTAAAAAAAATATATAAAATCTGTTATAGGCTGGAAACAATTACTTACAATTTAATTTACTAATTCATTTTCAGTGCTTCTTCTTTTCTTTTTCTCTGCTTTTCTCATGGTATCTTATTTCTTCAAATGATAGCTATAAGCTTATCCTCCTCATACCCTTCAAAGAAGATAATCACCAGCTCTTACTGTTCTCTTACTCCTATGTTGTGTCCATTATTTTGTCCATTTTATTATGTCCATGTTATTATGTCCATTATTTTCCAAATGAAGTAAAACCACATTCAGCAATGTTATCTAAATTTCAGATCTCATGCCAGCTTACCTAGACAGGACTACAGGAAGAGCAACCTGTCCTTCTTTATAACACAGCTTTGTAAAAGTTGTCTGTGCAACAGTATGTTTCCAAGGCATACATTTAAACTGAAACTGAGAAATTCATTGCTTTTTATAGTATGAAAGCAAAAGGATAAAGGAAGACACAAATCTGTTCCTTGTCTTGTAATAGCTTTGGGCACCCATGAGCTAAAGGATATTTAGATCTATATGATTGCAGAGGTCCTTGTAAGTGGACACATTTCAAACACTGGAGCTTGAGAAAGCATAGCAAACCTTCCATGCATAACACCTCAGTGGAATACTCACTTAATGAGAATAATAAATTTCTGTCAATCAAAAAAGTGAAGGTCCCAAAGGTAATCAGCTGACTGAAGCGCTTGTATGCCCCAGTGAATTCAGTGGTTAGTGTTCTGATGGCTTGACAACAAATGTTTCACTTCGATGTCTGTGAAATGAAAATACTATAACAAAGCTTTGCTGTCTTTGGCAGTCTTAGGGGAACAGCCATTCCAGGCCAGGAAAACAAATGTGGGATGTAATTTGCCATCAGAACACATAGGCAGAAAATGTTCAAATAAGAACAAGTTAACATCACAGTATGTTAAAAATAAGGCACATCGATCAAATTTAAAAAGCTGACCTATTATTTATGGTGGAGAAATGTAATCTTACGTAGGCATTCCATTGAGTGATGACAAGCATCCTGCTCTAATACAGAAGGAATCTTAAGAAGATTACATACAAATCAATAAGCAAATAAAAAAAAAGAAAACAACAAATTCCCCAAATGTAATAGAAATAAATGAAAGAAATACAGCTACTGGAAGTTTTTTTTCGTTCCTTATATAGGCACCTACCCATGCCCAATCCGCACAGCTGGAACCAGGCAGGAACTAGTAGAAATTAGAGAATGATTTCATGTTTGAAATGTCCCTTGTAAACATTTGTAGATCCCCAGAGAGAGATTTACCTGGGAATGAGGTCAATCCGTGAGAATGCCAGGACTAAACCAGGATGTGTGCTTTATAGAAAGTTACTCTGTAGGGACTCATGCGAGGCCAGGGAGGATAGCTGGGTGCTCAGTGTAAAGCTAGGCTGACCGTTCCCTGTGAGCTATCTGCGAGGGCCGTGTAGTTAGGTTCTTAGGCAGACCGTTCTCTAAAAGAAGTGTTCCTATCGACCTTAAGGGAGCAAAGCGGCGAGTGCCACCCTGTGCAGATACGATGTAGGGAGCGGGGCAGTGAAAAGCGCACAGCCTTCTCAGTGCTACAACACAAAGGCAAGACGGTTACTGCCAAGCGGCTGAGAGCTGCTGCAGCACTTGTTGTGCTCTGCCACCCAAAGGATGCGTGGAGCAAAGAAAGGTGTAGAGAGACATGATGTGGTTTTGTGTAAAAAGACGGTCGTTTCACCGTCAGTGCTTTTAAGAAGCACATACAGAGCTCTAAAGTGGAAAGGAGTTCTTTACAGACAGGCTGTCATGCCTTAGGGCACTACAGTGAAACGCTGCTGAGAAAACACTGGCTCTTTGGGTGAAATGTGTACCTTCAGAAAATTAAACGGTGCAGATTGTTTAGATGGGATAGCTGTTTAGAGAGCAGGATGCTCCATGTTTTTGTTTCCAAAAGTTCCAAAAATGGAATCGAGTTGAGTTATTCTGATGATAATTTTAGGGTGTAAATTAGATCATACAATTGTAAAATCAAATAATTACACTTTCTCATACATTCTACATCAGAAAGTTACTGTACGTTAGACTTGAACTGTATACTAGTAATGAGTCACGTCTTTTCCCTTTGCTTATTTGTTTGTTGCTGGTCTACTGAGTCTGAAAATAGAACGAGCATCTTTGACTTTAGGAGAGGGGTCTTAGTCTGAATTATCTTGGAGAGAATCATTTATGTATCCTTACTTTGTAAGTTTACAGTTTTATTGCATTTGTTTGCAATATGTCAGATTTAAAGATTCTGTAGGTCTACAAATGATACCACGTTCTACTACAAAAAAAATAAGAAGTGACTGCCCTGGAACAGCACAGAAGTTCGGTAAGTTCCAAAGTAGAATCTTAACTTTTTTCTTGCATTTTAGTTTGAAACTTTGTAAAAGAAATAAATTACACCTTGTGCATTAGAAGTGAAAGACTAACAGAACTTGATATTAATGAAAAGCCCTTCAGCTTTTCTCTATTGCATTAAAGTGTGATGGTTAAATTACTATAAAGTTCATACAGTTTCTAACCTTCCTGACTGAATGTCAGATGAAGGCATATTTGCAAAGTGAATGTGAAAACTTCACCCTCCTTCAAAAAGCCAACTGGAAAAGGAATCCTGGAATACAGACAATACTCTAATTTGCTTTTCCAGATCAGTCAATGAATTTCTCAGTCTGGCATGTATTCCCTCACTCAGCTCCATTATATATACTTTATTTCTAACTGTGCTAGAAATTACTGAGTCCATTGACTGGTGCAGTCTCTCAGTATTTCACAACATGTTAAAATACGTGCACTAATTGTGTTAACGCTTCACTGCTTTATTGTATGAGACACAAATATCGGTCAACATCGACACAAATTATTGCATGTGCATTTCTGAAAACTGAGAAAAATAAATTTGTACTGCATTTTTTTCAGCTCTGATGCTCAAAATATTATCTATGATCTATAAGATGGTGCAGAGCAATTCTTACGCAACTAAAAGGTACTGTGATGTTTCCGTAATTTTAAATGCAGTTGTATTTTAAGAACGCTACTGGGAGAACAGTGTGGGGTGCAAATCTTGCAGATAACAGATTTCTCTGTGTGAAATGCTTTACAGTGGTTTGATTATCCGTGCCCTCAGCTGAGTGTTACTCTGTATTTTGACAACCTCATAGCTTTTTCAGTGCTGTAATTACAAACACATGTTTTTGTCTTGACAGAGATATATACTACTCAGATACGCTCCTGTTTGGTAGCCAGAGCGTTGTGGACAATTTAATCAATGAAATCTCTTGCATGCTTAAGATACCTCGAAGAAGTCTACATATAGTAAGTGGCATGTGATTAGTGTTTTTATTCTGTAATTATTTCCAAATCATATGGATTGTGCATAAAGCTGAAATATCAATTAAATCTGATTAAGTTCTACCATAACATTTGAAAAGTTCCTGTCTTCAGAGAAAATTCATAGTTTGCCTGCTTCAGAGAGCTGCACAAACTGCTAGCCAAATCATGAGGCCTTTTGCTATTGCCTGGGAAGGCAGTGCTTCATCTTCAGAGTACAAGACATATGCTTTCCAGTTTATATGGGGATGATTTTGTAGCATGGGGTTTAAGTTGAAATTTCAAGTGAGTCAGAGGTATAACCTTCTGCATTTCCTTGTACCTCATGCTTTACAAGAACTCCTTTGTGTACAGAAATGCAGTTGTTATTATAACTTATTGTAAATCTACCTTTATATCAATGATGTCAGCAATGTTGCTTAGTGTTTTAAGAAGTTGATGGCCACCGATAATTGCTTGTAACCAGTCAGAATTTTTTCCAGTGGTTTCCTGGATTGCCTATGCAATACAATAAAATAAAAGCTCATAATTTCCAATTTACTGTAGGCAACTTATTATTTTTTTCAGCTGTCTACAACTAGAGGTTTCATTGCTGGTAATTTAAGCTATACTGAGGAAGATGGTACAAAAGTGAGTTGTACCTGTGGTGCAACGGTATGTATTAAATAACAATAACAGTAATTAGAATAAACAGAATAGTTGCATTTGGAAGAGACCTACATAGATCAACTACCTCTGTGTGATATCCTGTACTTCATGTAGCTCAGGTTGCTACATACATTTATTAAACAGACCTGACACTCACCCTCCCTAACTTCTCTAATAGCAAAAACACAGAAGACTAAACTGAGCCACAATCATTAGAGAAGTAATTATCTTTCTGGACCCAAACAACATTCTCATTTACACAGGTTTGATAATAATACTCTATTAGCAAAAGAGGTAATATACTTTTCATGTACCCAGTAATGTACAAGCAAAGATCTGTGAATATAATGTCAGGCTATTTAGTCTCAGAATATCACTAATACAGGACTTGCAAGCATTAGAAGGGCTTGTATTGTCAACTGATGTTATCATGATTCTGAGCTACAGAGAAATTTATAACCACAGTTGTATAGGCAGTCAAGAGCTGATTGCTATCGCTGTTCAGGTTATGAAAGCGGAAGCAGAACTCTGACTTGCTGGCTGTGGTCATGATTTCCTGAAAAATGTGCTCATTGTAAGCTCAATCCAGTCACTTCCAAATGGAAAGATTGCTTTAGCTGCCTATCATACTTCATTTTTAAGCAAAGTGTAAAGACCCCTGTTGTTCATACACTTCTGCAGCTCTTCGTAGTTTTATTTGTTGGCACCAGAGGTGATTTAGCAGTCAGAAATAAAAACAGACCACACACTTCAATATAGACATATTCTTTTGCCAAGTTCTTCCTCCAGTTCCTGCTCTGTTATCCATATGCTTGCCAGATTGACCCAATCCTAATATGAGATGTAAAGTAAACATTACTGTGCCTTAAACTGTTGCAGCAGTATTGTTATAAAAGCAGGTTACAGGTTAATAAAAGAAAGGATTAAATGGTCTTCCAAAGAGAATGCCCAAATGCTTTAAACCTGGATTAAATTTACAATCTTAACTTGGCACCAAGCTGACTTTTCTTATGGCTAAAAGAGATACAAAATGAATCAGAACATTGTTTTCTCTGTAAAGCCCATATGATGAGCAATCTTCTGTGACAGTAGCACAGATGCACTTTAGAACAGCATGCAATAGAGCAGGATATAAATGGTTGAATGTACTTATAAAGCGGTGAAAATGTCAAGGTTGATCTTGGACATTAGAAGATAAATGGTTGTTTTAGGATGTAATGGTGTCCTTCATTACCTAATGTTGTTATATTAAATATATCATTTTCTCTATCATAAATAATTGATTTTGTTTTGTTGTTTTAGGCGGTTACTGTGCCATCTAATGTTCAAGGAATTAAAAGTATCCTTTGAGCAGAAACTCTCATTGTAGACTGAAAAAATAAAGTAAAAACAAAGAATATTCCAAGTTAAACAATGTTCTGGTGATTTTTTCTCTGCCTGTTGGCTCTGAAATCGAGTCATGAGCTGCTTTTGGCTCCAGAATAAGTATTTTAGAACATTCAGATTGAATTCATTGGTGTGACAGATTGCTTTACATGCAGGTAGCCTTAACATAAAAAGATTTATACTCACATGCCAAATTTATATTAGTTGTAGAAAAAGATGCAACTTTTCAGAGACTTCTGGATGCTGAGTTCTGCATTAAATCAGCCCCATGTATAATGATTACGGTATGCAGCTTACATTTCGTATTGTCCAGTTAAACATAAGAATTTACAAGATACTTCAGCATCATAACAGTGCTCAAACTTGGTCAAAAGACAGTAATAGAATAGTATATCTCACCAATAGAGTATCTTACTGTTGTATTATACTGGTGATGAAAATGCAAAATAAACATTGTAAAGACATTCCTCTAACCATCCTCGTAGAGTCTGGTAGCTTACCAAGCTCATCTGGGTGCTGCAAAGTCACAGAAAGCCACTACTTCGAGTGGTCTTTTGTCCTCCAGGATCCTAAACTTAGCAAGCCCAAGTGAAATAAAATTGTTTGATTTTTGGGTTGTACTGAAAGAGTTATGGAGCTTGGAGAATTAATTAATTCATTCATTCATTAAGAACTGGAGGGATGTGTAAATATCCATTCCTGCATGTTCTGGGACAAAGTGGCTGGGGGTGGGTGAACTTACCCTCACCTAAGAGAGACAGGCATGTACACTGTGTAGCACACTGTATATACCTTGTTTACATTGTTTCTTTAGTGCTACAAATACTTCTGAGAAGAAAAAAAAACGCCTTTTCCTTTTAATGCTTCAGGCCTGCTGGAGAGATTTTCCTGCGGGCATTTTGTTCGCTCGTTTTAAACGGCAAATGTAAACATACATGGAGCCAGATGTTGATTTAATTAATTTAAAACTGCCTGCTTTATTTTGTTTCCTTAGGGAAGAGGTATACCAGATCTTAATACACGACTTCTGGTCAGAAAGCTATGGGATACATTTCAAATTCCTATTTTCACCCTTGTGGATGCAGATCCACATGGTAAGTCCGTAGAGGTTCTATAACGTAAGAAGAAAGCAAGATTTACTTTGATTCTCATTTCACACTTTTACAGTAAGGTGCTTACGACATAGAGAGGGATAATCCAGTAGGATAATGATTAGAAGGATCCTGATTTATGCAGAATGCATGTAGGCATGGAAATTTGACCAAGAGATCAGTACTGCCATGCCCACATTGAATATGCACTTACTGTCTGTGACCATTTGCTGTGCTCTGAGCATAAGCATCTTACGTTGTACCTGGAAAAGAGAAAGGTTTTTTATAGGATTTGCAGCTTAGATTAGAGTTAGATTTTCCAAGTACCCGTGGGCCTAAAAATGGAAATAAGTATCATGGAATTTTACAACCTGATGATTTTAATGAGTTATGCGCTTGAACACTATTAGAAGTCTTAGGAGGTCCTAGGAATATCTGTACAGAGCTAACTTAGTAAGAACATATGGTGTTTTAACACAAGCTGAGTACGCAGCTGGGTGGTTTTCTTCTGTGAACACTTTCCAGTTCTCAGACATCTTGGAACTGAAATCTTGACCAAGCTGAAGTACAGAATGTTTCTATAATCAACTTTAAGAAAGTATGCACTCACTGAAATTGCTATAATTTTCTCTAGTGGAGCTGAATTCATCATTGTGCTTTAGGAACACTTAAAAAAATATAGTTCTTGATGAGGACCCTAAGTGGTAAAGATGAGAACACCTCAACCTATCTTTGTAGTAATACAGATAACACAGATTCTGGATGTGTTAGGTTCACTGCTTATGAGCTGTTCTATTACATCAGCAGTGAGTCTGAAATTTCCTTGAAACAGCAGATTGACTTACACAAAATGTAGCAATTTTCTCTTTGTATCTATACTGAAACCAGCTGAAATCAGGGAGATTACTGCTAAATAGGAAATAGCTGCCCAAAGCAATAGTGTTAAGATATATGGATTACACAGGATAAAACAAAGACAATTTTCCTGACAGATGTTGGACAATGTGCAAAAGAGCTGATTATCTTTGTTTCTGAAATGTCTGTGCACAGTGTGAAATATTTAACTACATAAAGATGACATACTATGCTCAAATTCTGATTATTTTGACATACTCTAAAAATAATTATAAACCACAGAGATCCTCGTAATCATAATTCCATAACTGTTATGCCATAAAAGTGAATTGTTAATGCAGTCTTCATAAGCATTCCCAGTGTGAAGATAGCAGATACTTGACAACAGGTATTCTTCAACCCAGGTGTGGAAATAATGTGCATCTACAAATATGGATCTGTGGTGAGTGTCGTTTTTTCATTCCAATATATTGGTCTGTAGTTCAGCTTGAAGTTTGGGTGTATGATGAGTTAGAATGGTTACCACCTCTTCTTATCTTCATTGAACACAGACACCATTTTTAGGCCTTGTGTATCTGCAAAAAGAGCTTCTTCCTGTAACAAAAAGAAATTGGATAATAATGTCAGGTGTTTCGTTTAACTGTATCTCAGTTTCTTCCTGCTACACAGGCAGTTTTTAGGAAATCCAAATAGAAAAGCATTCTCCATTTTGCTTTGTTTCTGCCTTAGAAGACAAATGATGACTGGAAGGAGCTGGGGAGGAAAAGGACATAACTTGTGAGATGGGTGAACAGTACGGTTCTCCAAAGAATCTTGTTGTGTTGTTAAAGGTTTTGGTATAGGGTGAGAATTTGTGTATTTTAGTGCATATTTTGTGTATTTTAGGATGTATTAGTGTGTATTTTAGGATGCATATTTTAGTGTGGAATATTATGGAGGAAGAGGCAAAGGGAACAAGAAGGGACATTGTGTTACATCGCTAAAAGAATAGGTACAGAAAGACAATATGGAAGGCAAACAGGTGGCAGAGAGCAGAAACAGTTTGCTAGGGCAATGGAGAAAGAACATCTAAAGAAAACAAACAAACAAACAAAACCCACCTTCTGGAAACTGTCAGTCTTGGATGATGTCCAGGCTCAAATGTATGTCTTAATGCATGCCTCAGGGACCTGTGTGGAAACAGAACTCGTGCCTTTTCAGGTGATCTGTCAGGATTTCAGCTCTGCCAGAAATGTGTGTAAACTGATAGAGCAGCATCTTCCAGGATTAAAATAAATTATCAGGTTTCTGATAATCTTACACATATATATAATTCACTGATTATATATAATGCGGTGCTTGCAGCAGGAAATATCAGGAATTTCCAATTGTAGTCATCACTGCTTCTCCCGGCTTCAGTTTTGTTTGGCAATCAGACTCGTGCTGACTGCAAACAAACAAACAAAAACAACATAACAAAATAAAAACAACAAAAAGCAAAATAAAATTGTTCGGACTAGACCAGCCTAAAATGGACCAATATGGAACCTCTCATGGCCGAAGGTGGCAAGCCATAAAAGAGAAACTGTTCTCAGTAATGAGGTATGGTAAGTTCCAGTTGCACTTCTTCCTCCTGTAAAGTTCTGATCACTGAATGTTATAGCTGGCTTTTCTTATTCCAGTCAATGTCTTTTGAGGCTCACCAACTCACCGTTCCGTGCATAAAGTGGCTTGGCCTCCTTCCATCTGATATTGAGAGGTTAGTTATTTCTCAAAAGGAAGAAAAGTCATCTTCTCTTTCATAGACAGTAAATAATATCTGACAATTAATCAAACAGACAAACAAAGCAACAGCAACAAAACCAACATCTGACACTTAAATCCATTATTGTTTTCTGTTCTCATCCATTATTTTGGCTTATAAAGGAATTGCTCAGAATCAGTATTCCTGAAATATACAAGAAAACTTATTAACTTTATTTATTTTTCAGGTTAAATATACGGAAAGATATCCTGATTCCATTTACAAAGCAAGATCAAAATAAGTTAGCAAGTATACAAAAGAGACCTTACATTGCTTATCAGCCAATGTGGAAAAAAGAAGTATGTATAAACTTATTGTTTCCTATTCCTTACTCTTCACAGGACAAACCCTATCACCTGCAATCCTGTTCCTTCTTATTCTTACAAACTCATAGTATAGCAGAAAGGTTTTACAACAGTAAAAAAGGACACGACTGAGAAAGTCCATGTCCACTGTCTACTTAGATCACTGCAACTCAGTGGTTCACAGTCCACTGGCAGCTTTTTAAGCTTTCCTGACATTAGTCATCTAACGATCACAAACCGTACCAAGGTTTTACTGATTTCCTAAGTAGTGAAGAATATATAACATTACAAATAGGGGAGCAGTTAGGGCAGTTACTTACTCTGCTTCTGATCTCGCCTGTAGCTTTTAAAGCTTGTATCTGAATTCAGCCATAAATTGTGTGGAATGATTAGAAAGGAAGACAGGGTACCGTGTGCTTCCCCCTTCCTGCCTAGATGTACCTTAACAACGGCTTGTCTTACTGTGAGGTGCACACTGCACAGCACACACACAGACACAGAATGAACCTCAGCTCTGTGATAAGGATTTTGCAGCACCATTTTCAGTAATAATAACTTTGCAGCTCAGCATGTGCATCCAACAAGTGTAATTCCTAAATAACTCCCTACCCCTGGGTCCGGCTGTTACAGCATCACACATTAATTAGTTCTTCTTTTTCTTTTTTTTTTTTTTAGCTGGAAATTATGGCAGCATCTAAAATGAAGGCCGAAATCCAAGTTTTAACATCTCTTTCATCAGATTATCTTTCCAGAGTGTATTTACCAAACAAATTGCAATTCTGTGGGTGGATATGAATGCCTGTTTGCAAATGAGCTGTTTTTCTTCATATTGATTTATTTTCTTGACTACTCTTAGAAAAAAAAAAAGGGAGAAACAAAGGAGTGTGTATCAGCACCTTGCTCAGCTTGTTACTGTAACTAGATTAGGATTGTCAGTTACTATAACTAGATTAGGGTTGTCTGTTCCTGTAACTAGATTGTCTGTTACCATAACTAGTTTTGGATTGTCTGTTACTATAACTAGTTTAGGGTTGCCCGTTACTATAACTAGTTTAGGGTTGTCTCCTCTTTCTCTTTCAAACTGTAAAAGGAATCACAACTCTTTCACAGAATACAGTTTGTTCCACTCTGTGCCTTCTGCACTGCAGCGATTCCTAAAGCAGTGCCATGGCCACAGCAGGACCTTGAGATGTGCTCCTCCTGCCCAGGGAATGTTGTTATAAACGGCAGTTAAGATTGCATCAAGGAATTGTTTTGTCTTCTGTCTTAAAGCAGAAAATGACGCTGTGCAAACCTTTCAATTTCTGGGAAGTAAAGGACTTTGACAGCAACTTATTGTGAGCAGCTCCTTTGTGAAACGATGTCAGCCCAGCACTGCGCTGCTTTGCGTTCCCTGTACATTCAGACTGAAAAGTCAGAGGCAGTTCTTCATCACCGCATATCTCAAGCGGCTGTAAACGTTGCACTGACAGAACCGTTATCTGCTTTGGGTGAGCAAGCACGCAGATGCTGCTGAGCAAGGGTCCAATAAGCAATCCTGTTAACGATGCACATCACAGCAAAATCCCTCGTTCATTTTCTTCAGATGGCTCTGCAACAGCAAAAAGGAGCTGGAAACAGCAGTGATTGAAGTGTATAATACATTTTGCATGAAGAAACGAAACTGACTGGCTTCTTGCGTCTAGCTGCTCCCTTTGCTGCCTTCTCCACCCCGTTCAGCTCCCAGCATTCCCTCTGCGTTTGAAG
>JANHGO010004373.1:0-25153 GCA_024606505.1 Aquila spilogaster | reverse complement strand
AAGGAAAGCAAAAAATATTGGTCATGCTCTACTGCTGCAAAAATTGAGATCCTTTACCATGATAGAAAAGTTCAAATCAGGATTAAGAAAAAAAAAGTTATTCAGCATGTCTTACCTTTCTGTTCCTAAAGACAAATAGAGCTGACTAATGGTTTCCAAAATTTGTCCCTCCAGGACTTTATTGGACATCTTTCTAGCTAAAGATAGTTGATATTCGTTGTAAATGACACATTGAGCCTCATTGGGAATGACTGTACTGTAGAACTGACACAGCAGTTTAATTGCTTGAAGTTGACCTAGGGGAATAGACACACAATGCTACTATGAATCTCTATTTTAAAATGAAAGTCAAGTTATTTTAAAAATAATTCATTCCTACTGTTTCACACTTTCAGCACAGTCGATGAATAAAAATGGAGGCAATGACAAGATTCTACCAGTAACTTCTTCAACCTCATCAAAATTAACAAAAGCTAGAAGTTACTTTATCTCCAGAATAAAATAAACCTTTTATCATTCATGTTTAGGCTGCCTAAATCAAGGTAGCAAAAACGTGTATAGCATGGTTCTTCTAAATAGATCTATTTTATGCTAAATAAATTCAGATTACCCATTTTTTTCATATATTTAAACCTGAGTCTTTTTCTTTTTGTATTACCAATGATATAGCTGTTATCAATATTACTGAACATAGAAGTGCCTGAACTTTTTTTTTTTAGTATTTAGTTGTTTAACACTTACATTTTCTCCATCTCACGATTTCTGACAAACCTAAGAAGTACCAAAAAAGCAAATAAACATGCATTTATTTCTTCCCCATTATAGAACAAACATTCCAATCACTTTGATAGCTGTCGAACAACAGAAAATAAAACATCATTTAAGGAAAAAAAATGTAATATACCCTTATAACAAGCACTCCCCCAAAAAACCCCAGCACTTACTTTCCAGATGACTTATATCCATTGCAACTAAAAATGCCCATTCATAATAAAACCTTCCTTTTTCTCTTTGAGTTCTACTAACATAGTAACGTCCCAGCTGAAGGAGAGTTTGGATAAACTCTTGACCACAGTCCATACTTGGAAGTTTGGCAAATAGCTTCACTGCTTTGATATAGTAATGCTCTGCCAGCTTACTGGCTGCTGCATGCAGACAAAGCACCCCAAAATTAGCCAGGGATATAGCTTGGTTATGAGTCATATTAGCTTCTTCAGAAAGACGCAGAGCTTTGTAGCAGCTTTCAGCAGCTTTCTTGGTATTGTTTGTTCTTTTCAAAGCAATAGCAAGCATGTTATAAGCAACACCTAGCTGTTGAGTATTGCTCCACAAGGAGTCCACGACAGCATTTAAAATGGTTGCTGCCACATCATATTGCCTGTAAAGAATGTATAACCAAGCAAGAGAAACCAAGTAGTTAATAGTTTCTCCTGGCTTAGTAGAAGTATCAGAGTCCAGGGCTTTCATCATGTAAACGATGGCTTTTCCATACTGTTTGTGGTGGCTGTACAGTTTTGCTAAACTAAGATAGATGGTGCTGCATAGTCCTTGCTGCTCGTTTGTAAATGCAGAGGAAAGTGCTTGCGTGAGGTAAGGTGCAATTTGGGATGGAAGTATTTGTCTGAGTTTTCTCAAGCCATAGAGTTTGGGAGCATTTTTGATGACTAAATCAATCCTTTTCAGGGAATCCATTAGAGTACCTGAGTTCGGGAAAGAGGAGACTTTTATGCAGCTTAACACAATGTGTGGCAAACACTTCTCATTGTAGGAATCCGCTAGTTTGAAATAACAGTTTTTAGGTAAGTTGTTCTGTAAACCCAAGTCATTAAGCAACAGTTGCAGCCTTTCTAGGAAGGGAAGTGCCTCTTCATGTTGTTTGCGTGCAGTGTAGTGTTTTGCCAGTAAAAAGCATGCCCTAGCCTCTGCATATTTGTTCTGGCTCAAAATTGTCCTCTTCAGAGCATACTTTAGAATATCTGACTCCAGGTCAGCACTACAAATGTGGTTGGGAATTCCCATGAGGAGAGATGTAGCCTTGTCAAAAACATGAGAACATTTTTCTTTGTTCTTCTGTGTCAAGTAGATGACTGTTAGATTTGTGTAAAGAGCAATTACAAAGTATAAATCACTAAATTCTCCAGTTACTGTTCCCAATGCTTCCTCAAAATAAACCCGAGCTTGTGAAAACTTCACTTTTTTAACACTCAGCCTGCCTAAGAGAAAGCAGAGCCTTGCTTGTGCCCATGACATACCCGCTTTCTTTGCTAATTCCCTTGCTAAACTAAAAAAGCTGAGCAGTTCATCTTCCTCTGAAAAGCCATAAAACATGCTATTAATGAATGCATAAGAGAAATCATAAAGGTTTTTAAAGTCTCTCTCATACTCTTTGCTATTTAAGAAGAGTAACAATGACTCAAAAACATCAGATTCTTGACCATCATCTTGATATATGTAGAAGCAAGGTCCTTCAGGTGAAGGTAAGATTTCCTTATTTGAAGAGCTGGCAGAATCCTTTCCTTCTGTAGCTGGCCCTTCTGCCTGGGTGATCTCTAAATTCTTGAACTTCTTCACAAATTCTTCTACCTTGCCATTCTTCTTACTAGTAGTTACCGTATTAGAGTGTGGACATGGAATTTCTGAAATTCAAAAATAAATCACAGATCACTATTTGAAGTGTATATACACAGAAAGGTCTTTCTTAGACCAACAGGACTATCTATCAGTAGAAGACATTATTAAAATGCTAGCTGTTAGGAAAGCAGTATGTTAAGGAAATGAATGAAAAAGAAATCAAGATGGGTCAGAGAGGAACAAATATGGGAAATGGAGGAATGAGGATAAAAGGAACCTGCCACATGTAAGCAGGCTGCTGATCAGGACGATTGGTATGCTTGTTTTGCCTGTGCCCCATCACCAAAATCTGTTCTATTTTATTAAACTGATCTACCCTTCTTTGTATTTGAGTGTATACTTAAAGTATACACTTTTGGTGAATATCCTCTGTTTTCTCTGTGTATTTATGAGAGAGAGAAAGATCTGCCAGAGCATTTCAATTCAGACTAGGTGATAAGCAGGAGATCACCAGAATCCGGATGTGCCCAAGGTCTGAACTGGAGGTTGGATAAATGACCCAAGGTCCGAGCATGAATTTAGAATGAGTTTAAGATCTCAAGGAACCCTAAGTGTGAGCACATGAGTAAAATCATGCCTAAATTCTGCTGGGAAACTAAGGCAGATTAACCACAGATTGTAAAAATTGAGCTAATTGTATAATTGAAGTCAGAAGCAGGTATTGCTTTGCTGTACAGATTATCTGAAGGCATTACAATGTTTGTGGCTATCAATGTGGTCATTGATCTAAATTCTACTGTAGTGTTATTGCTGATATCTTCCAAATACAAAAAAAAAACAAAGACAAAAAAAAACAAAACAAAACAAAAAAAACATGATTTTTCAGTTTCTCCACTGTTTTCAGGTTGTGATCATAGTGTAAAGCTAACAGCTGAACACCAAGAGAAGCTTATTGAAGATACAGATTTGGAGAGCTTTCCTTAGAACTCAATTTCTGAAACTGTTCACCAGAATCAAATACAAAAACTGGCATTTAGAATAATGCAGTGATAGTAATAGCTTGGCAGCTAAATGCCGATTAGAAATAATTCTGTATTCTGAAAGTATCGCCTTTGGGGATATATTTATGGGATATTTTCTAGCAAACTGAATATCTGCTGGAATTTAAACTATACCCTTCCCAGGTGTCTCATAAAAAGTGTTTTGTTTTCTTAAACAATAAAGTGGAGGGTGGTCATAGCAGTAAAAACAAGTCATACAGTTTATAATTGCATAGCAAGGTCAATTGGATAGAAAAGCATCTAATATTTGTAAAAGCCCAAAACATCATACAGCAAAACCTAATGAAAAGGTAGAGAAGCAATGAGAGAAAAAGAATGTGAAAAGACATTAGAAAGAGAAAAGCTGACAAAGATAGCAAAAAATGAGAAGTTACATTAATTCTACATTGAAATCTTATGCATATTTATTACCACATTCATGTGTTTTCTGAAGTTCTTGTTCTTCTAATTGGTCTGTAAGAAAGAAAAAAAGCTGTGCAAGTTATGGTATCTTGGTTCTTTTTCAGCTTTAAATATCCCAAAATAAGACTTCTCAGTTCCTTGTGGTGGAAAAATTGGATGTGCTCTGTAAATTTTAAAAAGGTGAATTCCCTAAGTCTGACCCAAAGCTAACATACTACAGATTTGCCCTCCCATAGATAAAATTCACTGTTTTCTGAACGGTTATCATTGCCACACAACTAACATTGCAGAGCATGTTAGGGAGATTTCTGCATATAACATTGGAATTAAATTGTCAAGTCAAATTGTTCTGCATGTGGGTTGCATCACTGCTGCATTAAACCTGAATGCATATACTGCCTATTTACAAAGGGGCAGCATAGATACAATCATTTCCTCCATCTCCAAAATTGGGTACAAAAAGTACTTAAATATTGCTGAAATAAATGTTACCACCACTCCCAAGGAAAAAAAAATATTTAGGGTAATTTATATAGATAATGGTGACAGGCCTGTGTGACTATTCCAACATGAAGATGAAACATGCCTAAATGTACCCTTTATTTTAAAGGGTGCATCTTTCAGTTCCATTGATAGTACTACAGACCTAGATTTAAATGTTTAGCATAGCACATCTGTAGAACATTTCAGAATTACTATTTTATGTGAAAAATATTTCTCAAAATATTCCAGTTCCCATTCTGTCTTACGGGATTACATCCAGTGTCTTGCATACACTGGGTGCAATGCAAGTGTTACTAAGCGCATGAAAGATATTTGCAAAATCATAAGCTCACAGAACTAGGTCTACTGAAGCTTTTAGAATGCGATTTTACTAGGTTTCGTGACTCACCTCTCACTGACTGTTTACTTCTGCATCTCTTTTCTCTAAACACTTTCCTGAGTTTTCTGCATAAATGCCACAGATATTTATGATAGTAATTGTAATTTAATGCTCTGAATGTCCACTTGAGGAAGGGCTTCTAAGTAAATACGTCTCATTAACTGGTAGAGATTGAAGGAATAGAAAACCTGCCAGATATTTACTCAGATCACTCAACAAAACAAATATACAAAATGTTTGCTTTCAGTTAATCAAGTTATCTTGACCAACTGAACAGAAAAAAAGTGGTAAAGATGGCAGTTTTAAGGATTAAGAAAGAGATGAGATGTAGGGAATCTTCATTAAGCTCAGGAGACAGCTTTAGTACCTAGTAGAGTTCTAAAATTTTTCTGCCAGGTTTTTCTTTTGAAAGAGGAAGATAAGATAGAGAATCATGTGGCACACTGACGTGATTTGTGTTTTGCAGCTGAGGTCTGGCATGCCTGAATTATTGTCTGCATGCACACAGGCTTGCAAAATCCAGCCAGTGCACGAGTCAAACCTCCAGCACTGGATCCTTTCACTTTGAGAAAGGATGGCACTAATGAAGATAAACCTGTAAGATATTGGGCAAGCACATACATGACCACAGACTGACTTGTGATGGAGTAAGAAATCGCTGTTCCTGGTCAGCTCAGTGAGAAAGCTCTATTAGACTGCCTTACACTGAGTCTGTAAATAGGAAATCCCAGTTGTCTGAACTACATAATGTGAAGAATGAGCACTTAGAGAGATGATGTAACTAACAATATGTTATTTCTTTTGCTATGTCTGTGATAGTTAAGATGAACAGGTGTATATTTCTACTAGCTGTCAATATTGTGTCATGTTTCCTAAGAAAAATGTAAAGCAGCCAATATTTAGCTGAATGGGCTGCCTTGTCTAATGCATCACTCTGACATTTGAATGCTTGAAGATCCGTTCAGTTCAACAGCAGCATTTGAAAGTCCTCCTGTTTGATTCACTTGAAAAAGGACAAAAGAAGATTTGTAAATGCTCTGCAGGGAAGTCATGCATCAGCAGGAAAGTAGCAAAGATGATTTAAATGCCATCTCTGTGATCAAACAGTATGACAGCATATTTCAAAGCAGCTAAATGGCTGGAATCTCATTGAAAGAGAAAAAAAAATAACAGCAGGGACAGAGGAACTTCACATATAACTAGTGCAGTGAAAATGAGCAAAGCTCACACTTACCTATTCTATACACAGAACAAACATCTGTTATAGAGGTTTGTTTCAATAAATGTATCACTTCTTCCACATTTTTTTCTTTTGGAAAGAAAGACAACTCTTCTGCACTAAGAAAATCCAGGTCTTCTGCTCTAACACAGAAAGGAGCAAATTAGAAAGCAGATTTGGCTTGAGTAGCTCACTGTGGCATTGAAGCTTGATCTTGTTGGAGATACTAATGCAGGTTCCATTGTGTTCAAAACTGGTAATGATCATCATACTTAGGCAAAAACTGATTATATCTATGCTTGCAGCTAATAGTTTCTACTATATCAGAGTAAGTTCTGTCTGGCATTTTTTGAGAGAGTTTATTAAGAGCACAAGTATTTAAGGACATTATAGTACTGATTTTTTAACAGGCTCAAGGGTACATATCAAACAGAACTGCAAGCAACGTCTGAGAACTCCTTATTTCAGCATTCAAGCAGTCCAGACATCTTAATAAGAGCAGTCAATGCATACTGCCACATGGTGCCAATGCATGCTGAAATACACATATTTACAGGTGGTTTTCTGCATTACGAGTAATTGTAAAAGGAACCCCATGTGAAACAAGTTAAGGCCCATAGTGAAGGTACTACAAAAAACAGAATTTGGATAATTTAAACATAGATCTTTAAATCAGAAAAAGAATCTTCTGAAATAGTAAAAATTCTTGGATTTTGTGATCTAAGGAATAGAGACTGAACTGGATATAAGCAACTACAGCTACCTCCCTTGCCCAGTAAGAAACTCAGGTTCCCAACATGTAAGCAGACTTCATATTGCATTGAATTTGTTCCAACTGATATATGCTATGGCAATTTTCATCAAAACTAAACAAAACCACCTAAATTTAACATTTAGTATTTTAAAGCTGGTATATTCTTCCTAAGCCTCTTTTGGTTTCCGAGTTACGTCACTTACTTATTTTCAGGTAAATCCAGCTTAACATGACTTGTCTTTACAAAGCCTATGTGGCCAGTAAACATATGTCTTCCAACAAACCATTCCATGCATTCAATTAAATAGCCAAGGATCTCAATTTTGTCCCCTTCCTGGAAACTGATCTCTTCAGGCACAGCGCTATCATAATTCATCACAGCTAGACAGGATCCTGTTGCTGTGTGATAAAGAGATAGACAAATAACATTTGCAGTAGATACAGTAGTTTAACAATGCATTTAATAGAATAGCAACTCAGAGAAATGCACTTAGCAAAAGCCATTCTTGGAATCCCTCAGTTGCACAACCAACACAGCAAGATTTAAAGCATCTAAAGATAATAAATTTTGTTTGAGCAATTAAAATTGTGAATAGTACAACGTAAAGCTCACACTGGTCATTTCCCAGCCATTAGATGGCAAGGTCTAAAATCTTTTCAAGATTGTAACCTACTCCATCATGAAGTGACAGTAGGAATTTAAGTCTCTTTTCCCTCTTCTTGAGGGAAGCACTAGCATCTGAACTTATACAATCAATATTAGATAAAATGCAGTTATATACCCGTCCATGCAGTATTAAGACCTACATATATGGCAGAAAATAATGCATATTTACTCTATAACCTGAGACCACCTGCATGAGTTTTATTTCTCAGGCAGTATTGGTTAAAACAGTATATGTGTGAAAAAGCCACAAAAATTACATCAGTGCGTATTCTTATTTTAAAGTTTATCTTCAAATCTACAGAGGCACCAAATTAATTACTCTTTTCTACTTCGTATGTCTGCTTTACACAATATTTAGACAAAAAAAAGAGAGATAAGCCTTCAGAGTTTAAACTCAAATTAGATGTGTCTAGCCATGTAATTTGTAAAACTCCTTCGTCATAGGCAGAGATTTATGCCCTCCCTGATTTGACTGCAATGCAATATGAAAGCTGTTTTCCCATCCTAATATAATGGAAAAAGATAATGAACACTTGAGAGGGTGTCCTAATGAAAACATGGAATAAGTTAATTTTCTGAAATGTTGATGTCTTATTGGAATGTCTTACCAACTTGCCTGATGGATTTAGATTCAGTTTTGTATGTAACATCAATGGGATCAGAATATGCTTTAAGAAACCATCTGAAAGTAGAAAAAGAAATTGTAGTTAATGCATGAAACGTTTAACTAGAAGTTGCAACAGTAGCAGTGATATTTTAAATCCATTTACAAACAAAAAGGATTTGCCTCCCCCAGTCAGTATCTTTCAGTTTCAACACTGTCTGTAAACTTCAGATACAGCTATATTTTGAGTAATAATAACTTAAAGTGATAGCAGTACTAAGGCTTTTTTACATGCAGGGAAAAAAAAAGACTGTATCCATCTTACAAGATTGTAAACCACTTTCTTTAAATGCTGCACTGCAGGCATCTGGAACTAATTTCAGTTACTTGGTATGGAAGAAAGTAGATCATTTGTTCTCGTTGTAAATGTAAGAGGAATGTTCCACAACAAGCTGCCGTTAGAGACACCTCTGTCTCAAAGTAGGTGCACCAGTGAAACAGATGTATATAAAATAGTTGAGTGAGGTACCTACTGATGAAATGGGATCAAGGGCTCCAGTGCAACATTAGACAGCATGGTTGTGTCACCATCCACAGATCCACCTGCTACATCAGCAGTAAAAGCCCCAGTCTCAAAGTCAGTGTTTATTTCGCAGTCTGTAGCCGTTATCTTTCTTACCATATTGTCAGGACATAAAACAAAAAATGCCCCTAAAAAGAAAGCAGTGAAGCAGATGCCATTTATGTAATGTTTTTGTGTCATACAAGCTTTAAAACTTGTTTCAAGAGCAGTATTCAATTAAAGATTGAAAACCTGATATTTCACAAGTATTTTCTTTCCAATTATTTGACAGATTTCTGCATTTCTGTTTTGGTATAACAACATGTCCTATGAAGCATAGAATCCTCTACCATCTTCTTGCTGCAATATTTTGCAGCAGATTACCTGGATATATGTATTTATACTCTCTAAAGGATACAAGAACTGTTCCTATTGCATTGATTGATGACCCATCTACCCCACTGCCTGACAGTAGCATCAGATGATGCTGTTTAAGAAAACCACGTGAGCCTGGCAACTATCAGTAATCTCTTATGTCTACAGGGTCTATAATAATATTAAGTAAATTGAAACGCACATCCCTGACTAATCCTTTGGGCATCCGTTCGTGGACCAGTTGCACGTGATTTTCACTAATCAGTCTTTGATTCTCCTGAATTCTTTTTGTGTTTGTTCCCTTCTCTCTATGTTTCTATTGCATAGATTAAAAAGATTTAAATTTCAACTTCAGTAAGTATTAAAGTAAGTCTTAAGATTTGCTTTTAGGATTTTAAAGAAAGATGTTTCTGTCAAAGTAACATTAGCACATAGAATCTTCCTTACCTTCCTGTACTAGCAGACTTCTGTACATTAAATTTAATGATTTTTCATTTATACAGACTTCAATGCCTGTTTCTTCTTCCTCTTGAGAATACAGCCAGAAAGATTGATCTAGGAATAAGTTCTCCATGCAATGATTTACAAAACCTAGGGGAAAAAAAAAACTTTAATGAGTTTATTTTCTTTGCAGTATTACTATATTATACAAGAAAATAACATTCAGAAAGACTGAGACTGGGATAGGCACACATAAGACACTATTGTTGCTTAACCCGTAATACATAACTATTGTTACTACATAATAATGGCAAAATTTCATTATTTGAGTTTCATGCATTTCAGCTACTTTGGGTGCTTATCTGTCAGACGTTACATCTGAGTAGTACAGAAGTTCTTTGTGCCTAATATTGCTGAAGTAGCAGTCCACATCCTTACTTTATAAGGGTTCCCCATAGTTCAGCTATACTTGAAAGATTTGGGGTTAGACAGAGGTAATAACTAGCAAGCTTTGAACAGCAGGTGTTTAGCATCCTGTACCATCAGGTCATTGAAAATAATCTCAAAAAATGATCTCCTCATAAACCTGTTGCCTGAATCAGCTGTGCCAATTTAAGCAGATACTGTGCCTCAGTATCAGATTCCTGAAGTTTCTTTGGGGCAGAGATGATGTTGTGTATCAGAGTTAAGTAAATCACAACACGGTGCTTGATCTTGGAAACTGGATCTCCTTATATTAGGACTTAGGACTAAATTCTATGACAGTTACAGAAACATATGGGATGGTTATAGTCATCAGCATGCTGTAGTTGGTAAATTACTTAAAGGATTTGAAACATTAGCTAATAGTTTGAGTATAAAGTTACAATGAATAGGAAGGGTGAGCAGTCATTGAAGTGCTATTCTGCAGTTTGGAAGATGGCAGTTGCTACCTGGCTTTGGGACAAAGGCAGGGTCTCTTGGATGTGGGGGATGTCTCTGCCTTATCACTAGTACCAAGTTCAAGCACATTATTTATCGCTATTAGGAGTTAATATTTTAAAGAATCTTAAAGTACTCTTCAGCAGGTTCCCAGTCAAACAGAAATTATGTGCAGAGGAATGAAAAAGCATATTATTATGGTGAAATAGCTTTACCCAATGAGTGGTAAGTTAGAAACTTCCATATTTCTTCAAAAGTTTTAAATGTCACCACTATTAGATCTTGATCACTGTGAATAGAGAGCAATCTAGCAGAGAGCTCCTAAAAAAATATCAAAAACAATGTTTTAATTACAGTTTTACCAGACTTGAGCACAATTTCTCACTAGTTAACACGTATTTACACACCATGTACTAAGAAGGATAAAAAAATCATCCAGGATTTTGCCTATAGAAGATACCTGTCTTTCCCCACATACTTACAACATACAGGCAGTCAAATTTTAATTTGACTTATTCTTAACTGTTAAACCAACAATTCCAGTGAGATTATACAGAGAAATTAGAACTGACTGAGACTAAAGGTCTCTCTGGTTCAGATCTGCCTCTGTACAGTGGCCAATATTCTCTTTATGGAGCATGAAAGCCAGGCAAGCATCCAGTGTTACTTTCCAAGAATACCTTTCTAGCCCACAGCAAATTGCAGCTTAGGAATTGCTTTTGCCAAAAGTAAAGGCATTAATATTAAATAGCAGAAGGGATTTTTGTTGTTGTTGCTGCTGCTGTTAATAGAGATGTTTTTAAACGTCAGTACATCACCTGAGCTTAACTTTTAGGCTTCACAGCCTAGATTTTTTAGATCTGCAGCATCCTTCTGCAGAAGGATGCCTCAGAGTTCTGTACGTATATTAAAACATGCTGTCTTTGATATATCTTTGAACTTGCTATGTGTAGCATTGGTCCTGTGCTAGAGTAGACATGGAACAGTCATTCCCTAGTTCATTCTTTTCATGTGTTAAGACTATAATTAAATGAAATATATTTGAATATTACTTTAAAAAATGTACATTAACATCCTTTCCTCCTCATTTGTAAGAGGTCATGTTGCTAGGGAAGCATTAAGTTGTGAAATTAACTAAGATGAGCAGTGATAGTTGTTATAATGTTGAATTTTATAAGGATGATGTTAAAGGTGAGAACTATATCAGCATTCAAATAAGTGCAAGAAATATACATTTGAATGTACATTCCAGATGAAGACTGATAATATACAGGCTAGCTACACATTAGCTTATAAATAGGGCTCTCTGATGATATTGGTTGTTATCTTTCAGGAAAATAGAAAGAACTGTCCAAATTTGAGTCAAGTATCTGAAGCAGCATCTCTGAAGGAAGTCAGATGCACAGCTGACAGGTACCATTTTACTGTATCATTTTCCACTGCTCTTCCTTGTGGCACATCACAAAATTGAAGTGCATCTTTAAAAAAAAAAAAGGAAGAACTGATCTGGAAACCAATTTTAAATCTGCAAAAAAATTCTGTCAAATGCTTTCTGTAATCTGTGAAAAGAAAAAAAAAACACAGCTTGATCCACTGTTTATTACTTAAATAATTTTAAAGATTTTAAAAGATCTCCAACTTAATTCTGATTAATCTGTATATTTGTAATTCATACAACATGAACAGATTCAAAAAGGAGTTACTATTTTAAAATAAATGTCCACCTCAAGCCTCTTCTGAAAGGCATGTCTCATCACTGCTTTGATCTTGTGTGTATTTCACCAGATTAAATATTAACAAGAGCCTGAAATCTATTAATAAATTGCCAACACATGCTAAAATATTTCAGCCTCAAGGCCTTTACGCACTGCTGAATATCATAACAACATTCTAAGGAAACTTATCATTATAAATCTTGCCTCCTTTAAAGTCCTTTTCCCAAGTCTATTTCTAATACGGCCACAACTCTAGTCTATTTATATGCTCTTTTCCTCCCCCTCCTTACTCCTCTCCCTTCTTTCATCTCCTCCTAAACAAAAGCAGGAGCAGAGTAGCAGGAGCACAGACTGTTTTCACAGCCACAAAATCAGCAGGCTGGTGGCAGAGGGTTCCTGGAAAATCATGTAGAAACAAATACATCCAAGACAGTCGTAAAGTCATAACTAATTAAGATGTCAGTGGTTGGCTTGCTAGGGATGGAGTCTAGGACAGGGAAAAAGAACACCAAAGGTCAAATAGTATCAACCTACTTTTTCCATTGGGAGGAAAAAGGAGACTTTAAACTGTATTTCTAGCAAACATCATTGGTTGTACATGACAGGGTTTCTATTTAAAAACAAATCAAAGACAGTAATAAAAAATGGTTGACCCTTGTGTGCAGTTTCAACCTACAGCTTTCTAGCATTAGGAAGCCCAGTATTTGTACTGTTCTCCTTCAGACTTCCTCTTTGGCTTAGCTGTGTTCTTTCCAGGTAAATTACATGTCAAATGACTGGCTGCAAGCAGCTGGAAACTGAAGTGAACAGTCAGTATGAGGACAGATCAATAAAGCAGACAAAAATCAGTTTCCTGTGATGCAACTCAAAGAAGAAAAAAAAAATTAATTAAAACCTTTAAATATCTTATTTAGCTGGGCTTATTTTCATAAATTCAATGCTACCACCTCTTTCAGTGATTTGATATTTCTAATGATGATTTTGGGAACCAGGAGGAAACTGGTCATTCAGATTCAAGCATACATCAGCTAGATGGAAGTTGAACCCAAGCATGTCTCAGATGAGTTCAGTAGCAACGAGCTCTGTTCTCTGAATAAAAACACCTGCCAGTTCCAAAACAGTTCACTTACACTGAAGACTGCTGTGACTTCCCTGCTGTCATTTTCCAGAAGACGGAGCTGTCCTCGGAGCTGTCTTTGGAGTCTGGGATCAGGACTTCTACTCTTGCGTCTCACCATTGTTAGCTTCAAGGAGATATCTGGAGAAGGATATCCATTTAAAGTGCTAAAATTTGGTGATGAAGAATCAGATTTGTAGAAGCAGAAAACCTCTCAAAAATTAAATAGTCTATGTTAAGGAACATTTCTGTAATTTCAGAAACAGGCTACAGAAAACAGAGCTGCTGTATGGGTGGGCTTTTTTCTTCATTTTTATTATCCAGCAGAAATAATGATCTAGCACAAGATACAAGATTTTTCTCAGTTTTATATTAGAGGTCTCAACAATATAAAGGATCTGCAAGCCTGAAGAAAACTTGTAGAACAACTGTCAAACTTGGGGATAGAGAAGAGAGAAGAGAAAAAATCAAGCAGATTGGTAATTTATCAAAAACAAACAGCTCTATGGACATCTAGAACATGACTAGATTTCCAAATTTCCAGCACATATTTTTAAAGTCAAGGCAAACATATTAGATACTAGAATCTCAGGGAAAAAAAATAAAGAAATAAAAGACCACAGCATATTACAACAATTCTTAACACTAAGAATATCTGGAATATCTCCCATACAAGGAAAAGCTGAGAGATCTGGGACTGTTAAGCTTGGAGAAGACTGAGGGGATCTTATTAATGCTTATAAATATGTGAAGGAGTCCAGAAGATAGGACCAGGCTTTTTTTCAGTAGTGTCCAGCAGCAGGACAAGGAGGAACAGACAAACTGGAACACAGGAAGTTCCATCTAAACTGTGTATCACACTACAGGGATCTGCTTTAGCAGGAGGTTGGACTAAGTGATCTCCAGCTGTCCCTTATAACCCCCACAATTCTGTGATAAAAAGCCTAATTAAAAGTTCACTTTCATGATTTCTCAAGCACATGTGAAAGAATCTAGATACTTGTAGTCATACCTTAATATTAGCATATTAGGAGCTTTTACGACTGATAAGGGTGTTTCTGTTAAACTCAGATAAAGAGAATCTTCCATAAAGCTGCTTTCAGTCCATATGTTTCTCAGTTCAACTCCTTGAAGGTAGATTATACCTTCAAGTTTTAAGATACCTCATGGGTATGGGGTCATAAGCCAATAATACCCCCAAGAAAGAATTTCAATTGCAAGTGTGTAAATAGGTCATGCTTCCACCAATTAGCAGGGTTGCTTTACAACCTCAAATATTTCAGCTCCCCTGAGTTTTGCCTTTTAATTCAGTGAAATAAGTATCTTCACATTCTAAGTCTAAAACACTGCATAGTAATCTGCTTTCAAGGTGCTTTTTAAGTGTTGTTTCCTGAAGTTTTATGACTGACTTGAGCTGGATTTAGTCATTTCTTTGAGGCCAGAAAGAAGGGTTTCTAGGAGATACAAAGCAGCGTTACTGACTGACAAGCCTTCCCTGTTAAGCAGTTACAGTTAACTGTTAGCACAAATAACACAAACTATCCTTTGCGTGTTACTCAGATCAGTTAGGTAACACTATTGTTGACTTATTTTATTTATGAAAGATACTGGCACAAGAAAAGACAATTACAAAATAATTTTAGTTCACATAGTCAAATTACTTTCAGGTTAAATATGTAATTTTAGAAACATGATTTAAGTCTTACATATAGTTGATATTAATGAAATATTAATTATATTGACTCAGAAGGACTGAAATAGGGCTACTTCTGTCAAAAGAACAATTAATAACGGCTTATGAGAATGAAACTGTCAAAAAACCAATTGCATTTATGGCAATCTTCCTGTCTGCACTTCTCCATACTCCCAATTAAAAAGAACCCAAATTCTGTATTGTGTAAAGCAAGCAGGTATCTAAGCATGAGTTAATTTTTCTACCAACAGCCATTTGCCAGAGCACATTCCAGCATCCCAGGAGACTGGGGTCAGGGCCTGCTTTCAGTTCCATGAGTTAGGTCTGTCTGCATGCCTCATTCAAATACTGAAACCAGACAGACGTTTCAGATATCAAGACCTCCTGAATTATCAGAGAAGTCATTTACCCATTGATATTGGAGTTTGCTTACAGGAAGAGGGGACAGACTCCAGAATGATGAAGAGTCCAAACATTTTCCCTAAGAGTAAAATATTTTGAAGACAACATCCATTCTTATTTATCTTCATAAGCAAAACAGAAGCATGACTACACCCTTGGTTCACACAGTGGACCAGGAATGTTCCTGAAGGGAAGACTGCTCTACCTGCTTACTGAAGAACTGAACTCGTGTCATGGTTTTATGACATTTGTTAAACCATAGACAACTTGAGTCCAGCTTTATTAGAAATATAGCATGTTAAATTCTGAGACTTGGAAAGGCCACGAACTTAAAATAAGACATTTGAAGAATTGAATCCCTGTACATAAAACAGCTGACATTTATTTGCTGTTCTTGTTTTTATTAGCCATTGCAGTATAGTCCATAAATTGTTTCTAGCTTTTATTACTGTTACAAAGTCACTTTTCTCTTTTTATGAGAAATTCTCAACAAATCTTAAGTAGAACTTCTGTACTTCATAGGTGCCATGACAATTGCATGCACTGTTTGTTTAGTCATCTCAATTACGAAAAGCAATGAGAAAGCATTTTAAGATGTAATGGAAGATTTCTTACCAGTTGGAAAATTCTCAGCTTGAGTGAGAAGGGTTCTGGAACTGACATTCATGCATTTTTCATTTTGTGGATACTCTATTATGATAAATAAATGAACAGTTAAGTGCATTTTCAAAGTCCGCATAAAAACAAATCACACTGTCATTTGACACACTGGAAAAGTGCTAGCACAAAAAAAAAAAAAAAAAAATTCTGGTTCCTGTTGTGTAATTCCCTAAAAATATGAAAAGTATCTGAAGATCATTTCTCTCATACCAGGAAATTAAATCTTGATTTTATCAATTTAATGTGAAATTTCAAGATAACGGAGAACTGATGGGAAGGAAAACCAACATTCCATTTGAGAAAGCATGAGACTCAGACATCATTTTTCCTTCATTTATACCTATACTAAGTAGTGACCTCCACTTAAGCTTCAGTGCTATAAACAGACAATAGGAATAGCTTACAAGGAAATTCATATATATCCTGAAAGTTGTTCTTCTACTCTGCTTTTTAAAAAATTGTAATATAGTTGGGTGCAAATATATCTTCCCTTTCAGTGCATCTGTTGATGTTTTGTGAACAAAGACACAAAAAATAAGAATACATATGCACAGATTTTTTTTCTGCTTTAGAAAAAAACCATAAAAGAATCAAATTTAAGGCTAATTATTGAACTATACTAACATTAGAGATTTCAATTCCCAATCATTTCAGACTGGGGAGAGTACCAGATGCAGATTTTCTTGAAAGATATTTGGTGAGATATTAATGCCCAGCAGGTAATATTTTTATGCAAAAACTATACCTAATTTCTGTAACTTTTAGGTAGAAGTGAGCACTATAAGCAACCGTTTTATTATGTATAGGAGTTTAATTACAAATAACAGTTTGCTATTAAATTTGAATAAAAGAGTTTTTTAAACATTTTCTGAAGTTCTGTAGTCAGATTAAAAGACTTATCATGTATTCCATGCTCCCTTCCTAATGAAAGGGATGATACGCGCATTTCTTGACAAGCCAAAGAGAAAATTTATACTGCCTTGGGATGCTTGTATCTGGTATTCCTGGATGTCAGCAGAGTGGAAGCTGCAACAGAAAGACATGATCTGTCGAAGTCACAGGACATACAATTTAGAATGAAACAGGTTTTCATAGTTTCTTGAAGTATCTTCATGTTCAGAAATGTCACATTCAGACTCCTATAAAGTAGGAGTCGGGCCACTGGTTTTGAAAAACCTACACCACTCCACTGATCCACCCAAAAAGTGTTTCTGACTTGCATGTTTTCTCTGCATGAAGTATGTTTTCACTTGCAGAAAAGATAGTATTGTACAATGGAAGCATGAATTCTAATATCTTTGCTTCCAGCTCTTCAAGTTTATAGCAAAAAGTTCTACACAAAGTACCTATATTTCACTATTTTTTGGCTCTTGGGTTCTGGTGGGGGGTGGAACTAGGTGATCTTTGAGATCCCTTCCAACTCAAGCCATTCTTTGATTGTATTTCATAATTTTCATCTCAGTTTATCTGTCTTAGATAGTTCATTTGTCTGCCCAAATTGAGCTTCAGTATAGATCATTTAATACACCACCTTGTTCAGTTTTACCATGGGGGAAATATAGTAATGTGTTTTATTGCATTTCACAGCTGTTGATGCTGTTCAGAAAGAAGCTCAGCAGAAAAACATGACATCTCTCTATTTGCACAGAGCAAGGCATGTTTAAAAAAAAAATAAAAATCCATCAATTTAAACACAAAGAAGTCAAGAGCAGAGTAAACAGGGTAAGATAGTGGTTTTACCCATTTGTTCTTGCAGTGTGTCAGTCTTGTCTCCACCCCAGACAGTGCTCACTGTAGCACTGCCTGCCTCACATATCCAGCCAGGCACACATGTTCCCTCCTCTGTTTCTTTCCTCTCAAGGTTGCTGCCTTGCATTCCCTCTAGACTGGGAGCATGGATCCCCACCTCCATGGTGGCTTTAGAGCTGAGCACAGACACACTGCCTCCCACTGCCAAACTCGACATTATTTGCAGTTCCTCACAGTGATCCAATAAACATTATCAGCAATCTGAGGAAAGAAAAAAAAATTACATGCATAAAAAACAATCTCAGTATACATACACATGTTCAAGAGCTTTCCATCTCCTGTGGGAGTTATTTTTCATTATAATATATATTATTGTTTCACAGCCCACCAGGATTGGAGGTTCATCCTATTAAGTAATGGGAGAGAGAAAACAGAATAAAGGAGGGAATATAAAGCAGAAAACACAATTGCTATGACAACAGCAGCACATTTTTGCTTTGTTGCAAGGGACAGTTGATCCAGAATCAGCTATTCAAGATGACAAGGAAGGAAAGAAGTGCTTGAAAACAGCAGCTGACTGTGAAAAGCTCTTCTGCTGCTGCTTGAATCAGAAGACACAATAGTGATGGGAAGAAGAAAGGAGTGCTTCCCAAAGTCAGCTGTTAGGAAATGCCTTGTGTAGATATTGAAATTCCAGGTGTAGGCAATCTGAAATGTCTATACATGTCATATCTCATTGTCATACCTTCATTTTAATCAGGAAAAATATTTTACCTCGCTAACACCTCAGAATTAGGTTTGACTAACAGCAACAATCCAAGCCCTGAAGTGAAACGTACTTGTGCTCCATGCTAATTATTTATTCCTGGCCATCTTTAAGGCAGAGCCCCCAAGGGGAATGTCATTCACATTAACAGAGACAATGCAGGGGAAAAGCATCATTTTCTAAATGTGACAAGAACGGACACTGCACGCTTGATTGAAACAAGCAGGCAGATTTTTATAAATCCAGTTAAAGAATGAATCCGCTGGAGGAATTCAGTGTAGGAAGTCTGGTATACAAGCATTCAAGTATTTCCTTGCAGTAAATCAGCAGCGATCCACTGAAGCCCAAGGCTGTCTGGCAGCAATACTGCTACTGGCATGAACATTGAGAAAAAGGAATAAACATGAACGTGGAGCGCTAGTTGCAAGCTTCACTGCTGATTTGAAACATCCTGCAGATCGCAGTTCTTGGGTACAAGCTACTTCAGTTACAGAAGAATGTAACTAGGCATCATTGAGTGTACCTGCAAAGGCTATGACTCCTGCAGACAGAGTGTCACCCACTGACACTGAGGACCATTTTCTCAGTTGACTCTCCTGTACCTCTTCAATTGATTTCATAAGGCTCAGGATAGATTTTTTGTTACTTCTGTCACTTCAACTTGAACCCAAATTCCTCTGTGCTTATTCCAGCCATACTTGTTAACAAGCTGCTGCCATAGTAAGTATACTGAGCTTGTAATCTATGTGAAATTTTCACTGCTGTTTGTTTTCCAGCAGAAATTGGTTAAAATTGAAGTTGCTGATGGAAAATTACTTTACCAGAACTCAGACTAGGGCCCAGTGACCTCATGTCCCTTTATGATCTACTCCCAGACCAGTCTGGAAATCTCTTCCTTCTCTTTCAATGATATAATGTGGTATCTTAAAGCCTGTTGCTCTAGCTTGGTTTTTCAACCAAGCACCTTCCAACACTTCTATCCCTGTCAAGTGCCATGACATAAGTCTCTAAACCTAAGGAAATTGATGGCCCATGTGAGCATTGGAACCAGACTCTAGCTGTATGCCAAGGCAGGCTGACATGCTGGACAAGGCAGGGATGTGTTTGCACAGCTTTGTCTCCATTCTGCAGTAACTTCTCCTGTCTTCTGCATGAGTGTCTGTATGTTGGTAAGGGTAACATAGGTTACTTCAGAATCCTGTTTATAGAGGATGATGCTGTGAAGGTAAGAACAAGTGGGATTTTGAATGAATCAAGATGAATATGATGTGCTTAAGAAGTCATAGCATCTTAGAGCCTAGGCCAAGGGAAGAAAAGACAATAGGAGAAAGAAAAGCAAAATGATGTGTTCTGAACAATGTTTTTTCATGTCTTTTCCAAAATACACAATGAAAATTAAGATCTCAAAAATATTTGACAGCTATATTCAGCTCTACAGTTTCTTTTCCCATCTTTAATGTTCACTTAACCAAAAGCCACCCACCCTGTATACCTCCATACAAGTGCTGAGAACAAGATAGTAAATAGCCTCCCTAAAGCTAGACATCTCTAAGCATGTACATGTGTCTTAAGGGATACAAATTTAACCCTAAGTGAGAAAAATTTCATTGAATTTTGCATCGCATCTGGACAGGCTGGATAGCTGGGCTGAAGCCAGTGGGATGAGGTTCAACAAGACCAAGTGCTGGGTCCTGCACTTTGGCCACAACAACCCCAGGCAATGCTACAGACTTGGGGCTGAGTGGCTGGAAGACTGTGTAGAGGAAACGGACCTGGAGGTTGATATTTGGCTGAACATGAGCCAGCAGTGTGCCCAGGTGGCCAAAAAGGCCAATAGCATCCTGGCTTGTATCAGAAATAGTGTTGCCAGCAGGAGCAGGGAGGTAATTGTCCCCCTGTACTCAGCACTGGTGAGGCCACACCTTGAGTACTGTGTTCAGTTTTGGGCCCCTCACTGCAAGAGGGGCCCAAACACTGGAGCGTGTCCAGAGAAGGGAAATGGAGCTGGTGAGGGGTCTGCAGCACAGGCCTTATGAGGAGTGGCTGAGGGAGCTGGGACTGTTCAGTCTAGAGAAGAGGAGGCTCAGGGGAGTCCTTATTGATCTCTATAACTACCTGAAGGGAGGTTGTAGTGAGCTGGGGATTGACCTCTTCACTCTTGTAACTAATGATAGGACTAGAGGGAATGGCTTCAAGTTGCGCCAGGGGAAAATCATGCTTGATGCTAGGAAATACTTCTCTGAAAGAGGGGTCAGGCACTGGAATGGGCTGCCCAGGGAGATGGTGTAGTCACCAACCCTGGAGGTACTTAAGGAATGTTTAGACACTGTGTTGAGAAACATGGTTTAGAGAGAATTATTGGTGATAGGTGGACAGTTGGACTGGATGATCCTGGAGGTCTTTTCCAACCTTGGTGATTCTATGATAATAAGTATCCCAAGGGGCAAAACTGTGACATTAACGCTGAGGTGATACCTTCTCAATTATCGAATTGTTCTAACAAAAGTTGAAAGATCACCAAAAGCAGAACACCAAAAAACACCAAAGCAGAGAAAAATATTCAACCACTCTAAGATTTAGAGAACGTTACTCTTCAGTGCTTGAATCACTCTCAGAGATTTTTTGTAGATGTATAATGCTAACTTCTACCATTGTTGTTATAAGCAACTAGCTTTCTGTTGATACAACAAATGTAAGATGGGGAATAAATGGATTAAAGTTTTGTGTTTTTTTTTTTTTTCTGATATTTCAAATAGTTTGTCCTTTATAACTAGTTCCTACCATCTATATTTGAGTGCACTGACAACATATTCTAGTTACAGTTTAGAGAAAGTGATCATCTGGTGCTCTTTGGTACTCAACTGAGAAATTAATATTTGTGAAGGATGTTGGCCAAAGACAGCTAATGAACTTTCCATTTTTCCAAACCAACCTCTATTCAAAAGGTGTGCACACAAGGCAGGGTTTTTGAGGCTCCCAAAGGCATTCTGCCTTCCCCTCACCTTCTCACCAAGCACAGCAAGTGGAAAGGTCTGCCTTCAGCAGTTCTCAAATACACAGTTGTTCTTTTCCCTACTGGAAGTTAAATAGAATATTTGCATTATCATGCTCTCTCCCTCTGTTGCTGCTTCCTTTTCTTCGAGTGCCTGTATCTACTTTCAAAAACACAGCTAAGCAGAAGAAAAAGCATATCTTGGTCATTTCTGTTTCCCTGATTGTGTAAGTTGGGTTTCTTTTTTCCTTCATTTTTGCTGTTCTAAGAGGAATTGTGGATGACAGGAAGCGAGTTGAAGAACAAAACTAATAACATCGGCTGAAAATGTTCTGTTTGTGTCTTTAAAGGTGTGTTTCTCAGTATGAGAAAGGTACTGAGTTTATGGCAATTCTTCCACATTAAAAGTCTCCAGCCCCTTCTGCATCTGATGCAACAGAGCACCAGTGGCCCTAAATTTTTACTTGTCTCATGCTGTGCTGCATTCCTCTGGCACTGCAGACCAAATGAGACAGCTAGTGAAATCTGTATTATCTTCAAATGAAGCACATTTGACTGTATTTATGTCCTTGATCTTGTTACTCTGCTTTGTCTCCTGTATGCCCTATGCATATGTCACACAATGCCTCAGACTTGCAACAGTAACAAGGTCTAAGTAAGTCATTTTTCAAACTGATACCCAAGTAGTCGTTTTATTATTCTTCCCTTTCTCCTAACCCACACTTGCCTCACATCTTCTCTATTAGGCTAGAAATATCTTACAACTAACACCATTATGAACTTTATCCTTGGAGCCTTGATCTGCTTGAAATTCAGTCACAGGCATGAATTAAAAACAAAATCCATACTATGGATTGTATAAGCAACACTTAAAACAGCAAGCTTTCTTCCTTCACTGTCACACAGAAAAGTAAAGCAGATCTGTAATAAAGTCACGTGGACTTAGGCATCCAAGTGCCCTTCAAAAACAGAAGACAGACTTCTTTATCACCCAAGTAACTTCAGTTTACTAAGAATTGATAACTAATCTATGTTGCAAGCAGTATCATTGTTCATGTTTAGTCTACAAACAAGTCCCAGCAAGCTTCAAATCTGAAAATAGATTCCCTCAGGAGTTTTAACCCTCTTGTGATTCATTTTCTTCATGCTCCAGTAGCACTGAAATATACTTTCCACCCACACTTCAGATTTGAATGCTCAGCAAGTCCAAAACTTCTGAGTTTTGATAGTATAGACTCAGAACTAACGTTTCTGACTAAAAATACACAAGTTTTTGGATGCTTCATAAGAAAAGAAAAAATCAGGTTATTTTTAGAAAACTATAAAAGACATCCCTGGATCTCAGCACTTCATTCTGAGTGCTAGATGGGGCAGTTTGGCCTGTGGCAGCTAAAGCAGGAGGATGAAGTAGGAAGAACATTTCTGTCACAGAACAGAAGCTCAGCTCATGAAGTCCTGCCCAGAATAGCACAGGAACCCCCAGCAGGTTCTCATAACCATGAAAGATCACATACGTATGTTTTACAGTCATTTCATTATCGGTACAAAAGAAGATCAAGATACCAAGATTATCCCCCTTAAGTAGCTGCAATTGTAACACATTGATAATAAACCTACAATCAAATACTAGACCACAGTACCGATATGACAGCAAGATATACACGTAGACACAGAACACGGGAGTTCTCCTACCTTTTCCACATCCAATTCGCTGTAACGTGCCCATAAACAGCAGGCAGCTCCGTGCCTTCCTCAGCTCCGCTCAGCACTGACTCCAGCACAGCTCTTCCTGTTTGACCTTCTTATCTTTCCTGTTGATTGCACAGCCCAGCTGGGATGTGGTAAGTACAAAAAGTTGTCTATTAACTGATACTGTTAATTGAAAAGCTTGTTGTGGGGAAAAAAAAAAAAAAAAAAACACTTTAATGAGCACGGAACTGAGCTACTAAAGTTAATTATGCAAAGCAAAAATGTATCAAATGTGCTGGATTCTCATTCACTTATTTCTGCTTTTCAAAGCAATAAGTCATTTTGGCATTTTGCATTAGCTACTAAAAGGTTTCATGGGACATATCCAAGCCATTGTGCTAAGCAAGCATTGTTCAGACTAAGCAACAAATAGACCTTCAAGTGCAGCACGAGGTTTTGTTTCCCATTTGCTTTTGACCACAGAATTTGATTTTTTGTCATCATCCCACCTTCAAAAAGCCTCATGAAGAATATCTGACAGTGATCTCTATCACAAGACTTTCTCAATGATCCCTATGCCACAGAGGCAAGGGAAGGAAAAAGAATCCACTCTAATCCAAATTTATTGAATTTTTTTCCTCCAGACTGAGATGAAGATGACTTTGTTTCTACCTTCTCTTCCTGCCTTATGTACTGAAAGTGCCACACATGGTTGTGCTGTGGGTAAGCACGGGGTACCTCAAATAGCAGAGGTGCTGGGTGTCTTCAGTATTTCAGCAGAGGACAGAACGAATAGTGCCTGCCCAAAACCTGGCATCTCAGACATCTTTAGTCAGCAAAATCACAACATGCACTTACGTTGCTTTTAGACTTTATAAACTAAAGATTAATTACAAATAATACTCTTGTTTACCTTACTTCATCCTATTATGCTAAATTAACATGAATTATAAACACAACTTCACACAGATCAGCCAATCTGTTCCTGCAGCGTGCTTGGGAACATTTCATCCTTCAAGAAATTATCAAGTTGGAAGGTATTCAAGTAATTGTGCAGATCACACCTAAGCAGCCATCCCACATGGCTTTTCTCCCATAGGAACTGATTTGATATTGCTCCGTGACACACTATACAAGCTTCTGTTCTAGTGCCAAATTATTTGTGTAGTACCTATGCTAGAACACAAAGCATCAACAAAGCGTTTCTGTAATCATTTTACAAACAAGTTTTCTATTACTTTTTCATATGTCTAACTCTTTTTGTCACATTTGTATTATTCGACTGTTTTCATGTCTGATTATTGAGAAAAATCGACGGAAAAACCCTCCCTATTTCCTCCTTGGTGATTCTCAATAATTTCTACTCCCGATCATGTGTACTACAAATCACACTAATTTGATACGCTCCCATCAAGCGTTCTATTTATACCCGACAAACAACGGCATCCGACCGGGCATGTCTTGAGCCAAAAGTTGGCGCGTGACACCGGAGCGGGTTTCTTGAACCTGGATGTTGTAATTGTTGTTAGAGCCATAGGCGCTGAGCGAATAGATCAACGAGTGGCTTGATTCATTGTTAATGAACGCTGCCTGCTGCTTATCCTCGTCGGTGAATTCCTCCACCGGGTAGATCAGCGTCCCCAACAGCTCGGTCTGACCACCGGCGCTCGTGTTGATTACCGTGCCTTTGCCCTCGGTTTTGATCCCCAGTATCCACAGCGTTCCACCTTGATTCGTGACCTTGGTGCGTGGTGCGTCAAGGCTTTCTGTGTTCAACTGCCGCGCCCAAATGCTATGGGGGTAATTCAGGTTTAAGGTTCCTAATCCTACGTCTTCCAGGAACAACTTCCCGACTCCTGGGAACTCGCTATACCTGTAACCCCCGTGCTTAATCACCACCGTCCGTGCAG
>JANHGO010004372.1:0-25153 GCA_024606505.1 Aquila spilogaster | reverse complement strand
TCTATTAAACCGTTCTTATCTCAACCCATGAGTTTTACTTCTTTTCCCGATTTTCTCCCCCATCCCACTGGGTGGGGTGGAGTGAGTGAGCGGCTGGGTGGTGCTTAGTTGCTGGCTGGGGTTAAACCACGACAGTCCATGCACTTATATAAACACATACACACATTCCAACTTAAACAAATACATTTGTTAAAAGTTAAAAGTACATCATAATAGGAGCAAAGATAGGACAGTTTAATATATTGATTATGGGAGTTATTACTACCTATGCCACTGTAATATATATGCGCATTTACAGAGACTGCTGGCAAGATTGCCACTTTTCTCTCAGACCACATCTTTAACTCCTGCTAACGGCAGTTTATTATCAGGGACAGGTTAATCAAGGCTGGCCTTATCAGTTAGAAGTGAAGACATGCATGTGACAGTATGTGTATTCATATGCACACATACATATACAACTCTTCTGGAATGTCTTCTGAGTGACTATGGAATATCCATGAAACTAGAACAGAATGGTTATCAATTTTTTTTATGGCTGGCATAATTTTCTTGTACTATTTATATACACCATATTTTGTTTTTTTCACAGCCGTTTTTTATAAGACACGAGTGAAATGGGAAATAACTAGGCAAAGAAATCAAGAATTCCAAGCATCTACTAGATGTTGTCATCCAACCACAACTATTCTGTGAGCAACACAATATATACATCAGTGAGTTTCTACTACAGCCTTTATTAGTTTTCTGTGTCTTTAAATGAGAGGAATGAATTCTTTGTAATGTAAGTGCTTTCCTGTAGCACACAGACAGCTGTCCCCTCCTGAGGAGGCAGGCTGCACCGAGATGCCTTACTTGCTCCCTGAAAAATTATTTCAGAGTTTACTCCACCCAGGCACAAGAGGTGCACTGGCTGTTGAGAAATAAATGGCTTTTCTCAGCTTGTTACTTTCAAGCGATTGGTACCTCTCTCAGCACTGGTATGGCACACACCTGACTCAGAGAGAACAGCACCTGGAACTGCATCTCTCTGCACAAATAGGGAGGCAGCAGCTTTTTGCAGTTTCTGTCCTTTCTGCCTTGAGCACCCGTGCAAGATTAGTAATAATCTAACCTTGAATATGACTTCAGCAACTCTGAGGAAGAAGCAATTTACATCCTCAAATTCCTCCTTCACACTTACGCTTGCAGTTGCCTGAGTTGCCTAATTTTATTGCACCAGCTGTACTACACTAAACAGAACCTGCAATTCCCAAATACCTATTACTTTGAAAAAACTGAGGAATTAGGCTGGGGTAGATTTCCCACTATCTTCTTTCATGGCTACTAATTCAGCTAATAAGGATTTTCTAGGTGGTAGTGGAGGTCCCATATACAAAGGCTAGAAGCTTGCTGTTCCTTTTATAGAGTACCAAATGCTAAGGATGTTTGCTGGAAACAAACAAATAAATGAAACAACAACAGAAGTGCTGAGGGTTGCCTGCCCCCAATTCGCTTGAACACTCCTCTTGGTTTGCTGCCAGTTTCTCGTTTACTTTTTCTTCTGCCTCTGTATCTCCATCCGAGATCCCCAAGGGCTCTTCAACAGAATCCCTGAAGCTCTCAGATCTTTTGCAACCACACGGCTTTGCGCACAGGATTCCCTGGCACGAAAAGGAACCAGCCATATGTAGCAAGTTTGGCTGGATTTCTCCTGCTAACAGTTCCCTTGTACAGACATAATTCTCAAGACTACAGTGTACAGGTAAGTGCAATGGTTGTTTGAGAGTAAAAATGTTTATTGATATTCTACGAAATTCTAAGAAAAAGCTTGATCAGTATATACTTTATATTTCTATCACAGTAGCATATATGACTCAACTTTGCTTGCAAATTCTAATTGTCACAAACAATGCCAATTAAGCAACCAGCAACCAGAGGCAAGTGAAACGTGAACTCTCCCTTCCTGCAGGAACTTCTGACATTCTAGTATTTAATTTTGGCCCACCTTTAAAATTGGACCGCAATGACTTACAGCACTTTGCATCTATATAAGACAGTATTAAGCCATGCACTATCTCTACAAGTTCCATTTTTAATTTCTGGCTAGGCTAGGGCTATCTCAATATTCAGAGGCAAGAAACTTCCAAGACATACTGAGTCCAGGTAAAAATAAAATTGACTTACTGCCTATTGAGTAAAATCAGCCTGAAAAATTCATATTGATTTTTGCCAAGAGAATACTCCTACAGAAAGTTTTCAAGCAAATACTTTACTTCTTGGAAAGTAAATATTTTCAGAAAAAAAATTATCTGCACCTAAATTACCAACCAGCCAGAATACAATTCAGATATTAAATATCTGAATTAGAAAGCTCCTCAATCCAAATAGGTAATTTTGCATATTTTAGATATAAACCACACACACTTATAATACATGTATCAAATCTGGTTTTGACAGATACTTGGAACTGAATTTCATAGCAAAACATGGTTCACTAGAAATATTAAGGTTCTTTTGTCCCATTTGTTAGTGAATCAGAATCCTCAAAGACAGACAGTAAGTGAACTGTGGGCAAAAGCTAAAATAAGGGAGAGAATATGGATACTGAATCATTGCCAACGGACACTGCATTGGCTGCCCTCCTTTACATATTTGTGTAGGACCAATGGATAGTCCCTGCGCACTACCGAACTGCTTCACAGTAGCGTCTTTTGGAAAACCCACTAGTGCTGATCAGAAAAAATTACTATGCAAGTACCTGTGCAATTGCCTATGCAAAAAAATTGTCTATGCAATTGATTTTGACTTCACTAATGGAGTATCACTTGCAAATCTGAGACTAAGAGTCCAGAATCAGAGTATATATAAAAAAAAATTAGTGGAATAAAGTAGAAAAGAATTCTAAAAATCCTTCTGAGAGAGTTATTTTTACAATATGCTATACTTCACGGTCATGTTCATTTGAAATATTAACTGTCCAGATTAACTGGGTAGTTCATAATATTAACCCCGATTTTTGGAGAAGTTACAAAAATAAATTGCTTTGGAGAGACATCTTCATCTTGTGATGTCTTTCCTTTAATCATGAATTAATCTTATTTTAGTAGTTGTTTAACAGGTGAACTGAAAACTTCACAAGCAGGAATAGATTTCAGGCTTAAAGTTTCATAATTGATTCTACAGCAGTTGACATCCTTAACACTTTAAGTCTACTTGGCAGCTATATGCCTACACTACTTCAGCAGTGGTGATGTTATATATTGCAGTAAAGGGAGAAAGCTTTTTCAAGGTTCTGAACTGAAGTTTTGCCATCTGAACAAAAGAAAAAAAATTACATGGTTGTAAGAATTTTTTTCATACATACAAATGTTTTTATCCTGTAGTTATAAATGAATTTCAGTTTACCTTAGACATCTTCATGACCCAGAGCCTTATGTGCATTTCTGTGATAACTTCATATTGAGAAGACTGAAGGCTGAAAGATACGTCAGTTGTACCACAGTGTAACAGAGTTTTGTTCCAGCCAACTTGATCTGTACAAGATACTTACAAACTAACTAAAGATGAAAGAAGAAAAATAGAAAAGTATGTGGAATTGGAGTCCTTGAGTTATGGGAAAGGAGTGAGGAAACATGTTGTTTAAGCAAAATGACAAGTACAAGAGAAACTTAAAATGTTGAAGAGCACCAAGTAACTTTGGAAATCATATCAGAATCAGTGAGACATTATTATTCTCACAGGTCATGTCTATATCTTTGATGAAATTATTCCCAGCAATGAAGCACAAGTGTCTCAGGAATAATGCACAGGCTGCCAGTGGGGGAAAAAAACCAATCGCAGTGTAGCTCCAAGAAAGGCAGGATTATATATAGTGTTATAAGGAGGGTACACAATTTTATATGAGCATGAGGGAAGATTTCCTGGCACCATGAACTATCAGCCTTTAGGATATGTCTGAAGCTCTGAAGGAAGATCTTAAAATGCTAAACTGGCAAACAAACTAAAAAGACTAAACTGGCAAAGTGAGAAGAAAAGCACTGTAAGGAGGAAACTCGTATTAGCAAGGAGGTGGGCTAGAGGGTCCAACGAGTTTTAGCTCTCTATAGTTTTTACAAATCTATGAAAATGTATAGTTTTTTAATGAAAATATATAGTTTTTTAATTTAATCTGAGAGAAGAGTTTATTTGGCACCTAAATGTTTCACAATGGAAGAAACCAGTACTAGAGAAATGAAAGACACTTGCTCTCTGCTATTATAGACTCTGAGAACATATTTACCTTTCCAGATCAAATGTTATGTGCATCAGAAGCAACTGTAATGGAAAAAGCTCACTTCACAACATTCACACTTAAAACTTAATAAAAATGTGATTACAGGTTTTAAAGTTTTCATCTTCTGAAGGTCTCTTATCTACAATAAAAAAGGTTTGCAACATCTTTTGGCACAAGAATGACATTTTTTGTGCCCTTTTGTGCTTGTAGGATCTTGTCAGTTTTCAGTTCCCATGAAAATACTTTTCTTCCTTTATTTTTTTGGAGTCAGTTATGGTTTGCTTGCATTCATGCAAAAAGTCCTAATAACAGTAATTTGAGTAATCGTACCCACCAATGATGACTTACTGTTCATGGACTCCATCCAGCATAAAAATTCCTGTTGCTTTGAAAGCTACAGATGTAGCCTGTGCCATGGGATGACCAGGCTGAAACATGCAGCCCTGCTGAAATAAGAGCTCAACAATGATGATAATGAGAGGTAAAGCACTTCTGTACCAGGAGTAGGGACATTTAGGCACTATTATTTTAGACTATGTCTCCTGATGATGATCACGGTCCCTCAGATTTTTTATTCTGAGTCTGTCCTTTTCTCTCAACTGGGGCTGAACAACAAAATTGATGTGCAAACCTCAGGAAAGTAATCAAAGTAATCAGAAAATATATATATATAACTTTATTTGACTGATGGAAGTGGGATGTTATTGAAAACCTGTCTCTGCCACAGCTTGATAACGAGGAAAGAGTGAGAGGTGAAGAAGTTAGCTCAGTAAGACAGAGATACTGTTCATCTCGCTTAGGTGAAGTGAAAGAGCGTGAACAGAAGAGTCACACCACTGCAGGTGGTGGCTCATCGCGCTCCTGCTCTTACGGTCACACATCAGCTGGCCAGTCGGCGGGAGACTATGGCAGGGTGAAAACTCCTGCTTTTGCATCAGCTCAGTCAAATGACAGTCCCATGCCACAGTGGAACACACACATAAAAGCTGTAATCCTGGCCAATGCAGCTCACTTGTAATGTCTCCTGTGAATATGGGAAATCCAGATTACATGGATAGGACCCACAACAGATATGTGATTCCATGTCTGGAAATGAACTGGTGGAACAATCCATTAAGACCAAGTGTTCTTACTCTGAGTTATACTTCAATTAGACTGTCAAGACAAAGATTTAGACCACAGACTTATTTTAATAACTAGTTCTTGAGTTTTCTTTTGGAGAATGGTTATTTAAATGACCTTTGCAAATTCAGTGAAGAAAGAAATGCTCCTGTCAAGTAAAGAATAATAAATAAAAGTAACTAAAAGGAAATACTGAAACTCTAGGTGTTATCAGTCCTGTTTCATAGAGCTCACCTTTAAAACTAAAGCAAAGCAATACTGAAGACAATTACTAAAATGCACTTCCATTAATAAAACTACTGCATTAGTGAGAACTTTATGAACTATGGTCTTCTGTTGTAAATGACATTTCAATACAGCTATTACTAACTGCAGAAGGTCAATACAAAGTTTTTCTGAGTTCATACTGACTGCAATAAAGAAAACAGTCTACTTACAGGGACTACTTCTAATTGCTCATAGTACACTTGTTTCTAAACATTAGAGGGCTAAATTTGGAAATTAAGAAGGAAATATGTTGGGTCTTAAGGTAAAGCCTCTATTGTATTTTCTATGTGAGAAATATACATGCTGGAAATAGATAACTGCAGTAATGACTCATTTTAAGCAACATATTTTCATCCTTAAAAAACTGCTATGAACAAGAGATTTCCTGTATTAGCATACCCACAGACAAAATTCTCAGTGTCTGTTAACTTCTGTTACACCTTCACTCCTACCTGCCTTTACCCCCAGTATTAGAAGTGTGACATTACAGGCTATAATTGTATCTTTAATTATGGTTCTTCACAGTAAAATAATAGATATCATTAACAAAAATATTTATTCCTAGTTTTCACACTGCATTTCTTCTTGGTATATACAAACCAATAATCACAAACATATCTGCAAATCTATTTTTTACTTTGGAGGCTGTGTACTGAAGGCTTTACATTTATGACCAAATCCTTACAAAGATTTTCTTCTCCACAGAGAGACATTTTTTTCATTTGTGACAATCTTTATTGTCAGTTTGGTTAAAAACTTTGATCTTAGACATCCTTGACACGTTTTCTTTACAAAGTAAAAATGGATTTATTCTACTGAAAATGACATGCTTCTTTTATCCTAGCATACAAACAAACCGCCAGCCTAATTGGAAATATCCTTTAAAAAGAAAGTTTGAGATACAAAATCCCTGCAGGAATCAATTACAAGAGCAAGCTAATCTCAAACAGAAGAAAAATATAAACTGAAAGACCCTGCTGAAAACAGTGATGGCTGTAGAACAGTGGAATTTGCTTGTGGATAATAGTTACAAAAAAATGTTCAATGCTGCTACGTTTCTAATCCTCTCTGTTAAAGAAGACTATTTAAAAATATTTTCTAATTAAAGTTTATTTGTGAAACAAAGAAAGAGGAATGTATTTTATTCACTACCAACTATGTAGAGTGTTAAACTGTAGGCAGGTTAGTCTATAGGGTTATGTCCATTTTCTTCAAAGACAGCAAGAGTGAAAAAAAATTGGTAGTGAATTATGTTTAAGACATAACTTGCATTGTCGCATAGTAGCCTAACCTGTAATGGAAAAAATCATGATGAGTAGCCTGGCTAGATGACACTTACTTCCAGAGGTTTACCAGGAGATGAAATGTGATGTGAACTTGATGTGAACATTGGCCTGTATCTAAGGGCAGCTGCTGATTACCTGTGAGTTCAAATGCAATACATATGATTTGGATCTCCAACATTTCCCAAAGTACAGTCAACCACTTCACTGGATTTTCAGAAAGAAAAGCTGGAAACCATTGATGCCTCACATCAGGATTGACTCTCTTCGCCGTGACTCTTCTGCAAACTACAACCAGTTTCAGTGACAAAAAAGGGTAAAATACATATTGTAAAATTGCTGAAACAGGTATTAGAAGCCTTTAGAGTGGGTGACTCATCTCAGCAAGGTATTAGAAAAGCAAGAAGAGGCCTTCAGGATACGAAATGTATTAGGAAACAGCTCACAACCTAAGCTGGAGGGTCTACTTCACAACATCTTACCATCGCATGTGAACATACTGCACGATTTTCATAGCTTTGAACACTCACGAACAAGTGTTTCCCATGCTTTGTCCTGCAGTCCTCTCCAGCCAACAAACCATGTAATGTGTGGGAAAACTAGGCCTGAACATCAGCTAAAAGCATCTGAAGAAAGCTGTCTGCTTTTTCCTCAGGCCTAATTGCCCTCCCTACGCATAGTCTTTTCTTATGAGCAAAGGCTGGATATTGTGTTTTAGAAGTCCACAACGCCTCAGAATAACACAAATCCATGTATCCCACAGACAGTCAATTGTCTTTCAAGTGGATGTGGCACCTGCACAGATTTCACCACACTGTGCAGAACGAGTGGTAATTTTCCATCTGTGAATAGTGTTGATATAGCAGCAATCAGCCTTGCATCCGGGCCCAGCTCTACATTGTGCCTACCCAAAAGCAATGAAAATTAAAGAAGAGAGATGTTGCTTTAATCAACAGTGCTGCAGAACTTCTGGCCATTTACAGAGTCTCCAGCCAGTCTCAGCCATGCATGTTCTGCGCTGATTCATATTGGCTCAGGGTATACATATATATATACATCTCCAATGCCAGAGCACAGGCAGCATAACAGAGGTGCCACTTTTGGGTGTCACTGGCATCTTACCTACAAAAGTTGGCAAAAGTACAAGAAGTGAGGAATTATGGGATTCCATGACAGAATTAAATGAAAAATCTAAAATTTCAATAGATATATATTTTATCAGTCTTTGGCAGGATTTTCAGGAAGAGATGAAACATGTGAAACTTAGAGAGAGGTTTATGAGTGAAAGCAAACCAAGTGAAATGTTCTAGTCCTAAGGAAATAGGATTTATGCGGTCACTAAATATATTCAGTAAACACCCACAATGGACACAATCCTCAGCCTTACTACTGAATTTGTATAGGGCATCTGTATGGGGCACCATAAACCATATTCTTTATAACAGATAAAACTAGCAATTGTTCATTTGTGAGATCCAGATGGATTTGGCTTGGTATGAAGTTCCTTTGTATATGTTTTCCTGAAAGGGATTTGAATTCAAACGCAAAATCTCTTTTCTGGCTATTTTAGTGTATAACTGATGGTAGCACGTGTTATTTACTATGGCCTGCTAGTTTTTCTGGTTGAGGGCTGTACTCAGAACTGGGCTAAAGGCTTTTCATTAGTGTAAGCAAAATGAAGTTATGAGGAGAAAGCTGCTGGGGATGAGGGCCAGAACCACTTAAATTTTGATGCGTTGTGCAAGATTTTGGGGCATAGTTCTCTACCTTTCTCCCTTCAAGCTGATTTGATCTCTGTGGGGACCCAGGGATTTTTCCTACGGACTTTAGCCTGTAGTGATGGCACAATCTGGCTGAGACTTGACCGCAAATTTTCCCCTACTTTGCAAATAGGTGACGTAAAACCTGAGCACCATACTGGGGACTTACCAGGGACTGCTCCCACCGACAGCGTGGAGGTGGGTATCCCACCTGCGTAGAAGGTGTATTATGAAGTGGTGGGCATTTGAGAAGATAAGGAGGGAAGACGCTTCTGCATCCATCCACCTTTAAATCTAGATCTGTATACTGAAGAGAAGTCAGGGAGGAAAGCACGGCCAAGGAGACTTGTAGATATGTCTAAATTACCCTAGGCAGCAAGTGAGAGACTAATTCATGACCTGTGGAGAGCAGAGATTGGGCAAGTGAGTGTCTCAGCTTAGGGAAGCCCAATGCCTGTAGTGGTCATTCAGGACGGTGCTTCTTGCCATGGGCTTTAAGAGGCTGTAAAGCCTAAAGCAATAAAGAGCAACAGAGCTCCAGGAGACCTGGAACATCTTTTTTTGGAAAAGTTGAAACTGATAGCAGCCAAATTCTATTCCCTAAGTCTTAATGCAGGTTCTAACATAGCAAAGCTAATTGCAAAATAATAACTATATAAGGTTACTTTAGCTACAGCTAGGGTATTAAAAATGCTGTATTTGATAGACCCAAGATTGTCACTGCAAAAAATGCATTAGAGAAATCTTGAATAAACAGTGATTTTCCACACTTCAAGGACTTCTCCACTTCTTGAATTTAAAACACAAAAGAAAAACAGAAGTAGATACATACAATTTCAATTTTAAACTCTCTCCAATTTCAAACTCAATTTCAAAACGCAATCTCTTTATGATATGTTTTTAAATTGGAAAACATGCTTATGCAGAGAGGTAGCACAAAGTTTATGCAGCAGTTAGGTCCCAGTAAGGTCATCAAATTTTGACTTAATTTTCTTCCTAAAGCGGTATTAGTCTTCTCAACAGAACTTTATTTCATCCTAAATGAATACTTTTGTTAAATCTTTACCCAAATATTAATCTAAAAGAGTACCAAGAAAGTACCAAAATAGTATCGGTTCTTACAATAGTAGATTTTACTTTTATAAAGTGCCTTCATCTTAGACAGTATTTAAGCAGCTTATGTATGCCTGCAAAGCATATTGAGTTTCTAAGGTAAAAGTGTCCAGGTAAGAGCACAATATCTGTATTAGGGCTGTTACATACATGAGGCAATATAATAAAATTGCAGTTTCTTATTTACTATATTTGCCAAAGATATTCAAACTATGTGTAATTATAATCTTGTCAAAGATAAAATACAAACAAACAAACAAACAAACCCACCAAACCCTGCCCAGCTTTCAAATATTTTATCTTACAGTAATACAGAGTGATTGGAAATTAAAAAAAAAAAGAAAAAGAAGAACTGTGATAGCTAAAAATTAGAGTAATCTTTCAGTTTTGTTAGGATCATATATTTCTGTAGTAACTTAAATGAATTATTATTTTTAATTCATTTAAATTACCACAGAACTGTGTCCACAAGTTTTGAATTTTGCTTCATGAAAATGTAGTTATGGTTTCATCTTAACTGAGAAGACTGGATTGTTTCATATCCAGCCAGGCTTGTTTGGAAAGTCACAGCTTCATTGCATTTGACTGGTCTGACTTTTTCTGTAGGATTTTCTTTATTGATATAAAACTTTGGCAAAATTTTGCAACGAAGATATTAGAAACACTGGATCACACAGCTAAATTGCTGTATAATAAATGAAAAAAAGAAGGAACAGTTGTGATTGATAGTGTTGTTATATTAGATGTTCTGACTGTAAACTAGGTTGTAGTCAGAGACCATCCCTTCCTTCCGTGTTTCTGCAGTAGCTCCCTACAGTGACGGGTCACCCCGTGACTGGTGTCTGCAGTAACTCCAGGCACAGTTGTGCCTTCAACGTACAACTGACCTAACACTTCTCGCCAAAGAAAAAAAAGCTTCCTGAATCCTCTTGGTGCTTCTCCAAGATGGAAGGTTGTCGAACCTGTCATCTCTGTTTTTGTCTGAAGTGCAGAGAAGGCATAGTTACACGTTTCTGAGTTCAGGTTTCAGATGTGGAAAGACAAGTCTCTTGAGCTGTGATTAAAACCGATTAATCAGTTTAACCTCCTGAGAAACACACATTTCACCTCTTGCTGCCCACATCTTCCCTCCCTCTTCTCCTCCCTAGGAGATTCCTGTGCCTCTGCAGAAGCAACAAAACATTAAAAAAAACCAATCAATTTTCTAACAAACTTTTAAAATGTTTATGTGCTGGCTTCGTCTCCCATTGGTTATAATTATTAACTGCCACTACATTTAGGTCCTGTTCCAAATCAGAAGTAGGAAGCCCAAACTTTACTGTAAGAGCTGTTCTTTCATTACTCTTCATCTGGTTATTAGCAGGAAGTGCTAAATAATCCAGAAGTTCCTTTATTATCATTAAATGTTGAATCTTACATTGCAAACACAGATCTTACAATACATCAGATCCTCTCATACATCACGTAACTTTAGCTGCCATCATCAAAATAACCAGCTACCTCTTAGCCATGACACAGAGATGTTTTTCGTTAAAAGAAAGCAGCAAGTTGTTTTTAGTATGAAAAAATAATGTCTTCTATATACCTCTAGTAAGTACACAATGAACACAGTGGTTCCAATCTAAATAGCATATATCAATCAGCAATCCACTCATACTTGTGCTGGATGGCCAAAACCCACCAAAAGGTTTAAAATATTTCATGTTCTCTTTACTACTATCAGTTGAACTGACTGCGTGCTTTCAGGGAAATTTAAGAATCGGACTTACAGAACCTCTGGTTAGTTTGCTGCAAAGTGGTCACTGCAGTCTGATAGGCAGTATTTCTTAGTACACTGAAATTGAAATAACATGGGCTGAAATTGTGATTCTGAAAAGAAAGTAGCAATACAAAACTAAATAAAAAATAATTCATTTCTAAACTGAGATTAAATCACCTTCAAGAAAAGCCTAGAAGCAGCTATTGTAACATTCACATTAATCCTTCAAGTTGCATTTTGAATTTCAGGGTAGTGTGGAGAAAAGCTTGGGAATGTTAAAATAATTTTCAGGAACTGTGTATCTTGTGATTTATTTTCTAATTTATATCAGTGTAAACTTAGAGCAACCTCACTAGAACATCAGAGTCACTCCAAGCTTACGCTGATGTGAACTAGAGTAAAATATAGTCCCATTAACCTTTCCTCTCCTTGATTTGTCCCTTAAAGAGCAGTAAAGGCTACAGGAAATTAAAGAAATTATCCAGTAGATTATATTTCCATAAGACTCTGCAAACGTGTCATTTTCAAAAGAAAAGGAGCTACCATTAATTTTCTGCTCTGACTAGAGACCATCAGAAGATGGTCTAGGAGCTGAAGGATAATCATTTTTCTAAGATGATCAGCCCTTGAACTCTCAAGACAAGCATGAAAAATCACAACTAAGGACGTACGAGTATACATATAGCTGTGGATATATCCACATATGTGGGACTTTGGAAGATGGAGCTAAAAGACTGTAATCCTGCTTAGCCTGGCCTGGTTTGATGTTCACGTTGGGTGATAAAATGCCTGTTTTCATCTCTTATGAATACTGCAACTTGCACCAGCTCTGATTTATTTTGAATAGTTCAAAACATCACTCCCTCCAGTCTAAATTCATTTTCATCAGTGTCAAGCCTTGTCTGCATCACCAACTAAAAACTACATTTTACAGTTGCCATGACAAACAAATAACGAGTTTTGTTTCATTATCAGAATTATTCATCGGTAATTCATTAAGGTACAACTGCTGCCTACAGGTCCTCCCCTCTAATCACATCCTAAACAGTCTCCTGCCTGACATTATGCTAAGATTTGCTTTCCAGACTCAGAGTCATACTCCTAACTCCTGTGTATTTGATTTTGCTGTTTTCATTTAACTGATTTGCAAGGAAGGACACACATACAAACCCTACCACCTTCTGCATACACTCTTTTCTTCCTTTCTCTTTCTCTCGCACTCAGTTACATCAAATGTCCTGGGAAGACTGGGAAGAAGCTACTACATGGAGGTGAATATTTTTTATCATATACTTATGTAAACAGTTTCTGAAACATATAGTTTGAAATAACACAGCACTTCTTTTCTAATTTTAATGGGTCATCCAATCACCGTTGAATAATACAAGACAGGTATTTGAATGCTTTTAACTGCTCTTCTGACTATAGATAACAACCAGGAAGATGGACCTTGGATTGTTAAACTTCCTTTCAGTTCTAAAACTATCCACTCCCAGCTCTGGTGATAAAGAAGGACTGATTGGTATTAACATTTTCCTTTCCTTTTCCGTCTGCAAAAAGAACTAGGCAGCATATGCTGGATATTTGTATGGATACACAGACCTTCTATCATAGGGTAGCATTCATAAACTGTGACAGCTATTTCTACAGGATGGCAAAGCAAACAAAATAGAATATAGCAACTGTAATTGAGGTTTGTAAAGAAAGTTGGTGGAGTGTTGTTCAGATAAAGAAAGGGCCTATGGTTATTTGCACTGGCTTATTCCAAGAAGAATTATTTTTTCACTTTTAATTATGAATTCTCCTTGGGAACACAATAGAAAATTTGGTATTTTTTTTCCTTATTTGCATAAGGGTTATGTACAAAATTGAGAATGACAGCCCAGACTTTTAAGTAATTGCCTTTTATTAAATGCAAAAGCTACACACAAAGAGTCTGCCACACAGAGAATACTAATCTCATTATTCATACCCTAGGCAATAGTGCTTCTGGTCACAAAAAGAGACATTACAACATATTTAAAAGTTGTACTGCTATATATTAATGGCTGTTAAATTACCAGAAAAAGTTTCCTGGCATGACACACGCAACTCTTGTCTCTTATGGCAATGGCACTGAAGTGTTCAGTACAAATACTCCTTCTGGAAACAGAGACTTTCACTTTCTAGTGCAAATATGGGGTTTGTGCTTCAAAAAAAGACATCCAAAATGACCCTATGGATGACTTTGAAGTATTTAACTGTGCTGCAGAGATTCCCGTATTTATCAGATTCCCACATAATGCCTAAGAATGCACACTTGTAGGTGATGTTGTCACCAACAGACACGTAAATATTTCCTTTGCACTGCCCCAGGAGGAGATCAGCGGAAGGGTCTGCAGGCACTGCTCTTCCCCTGCTGCTGCCTCGCTTCTTTCCTTGCCCTCCTCTTCCCTAGAGCCTCCTGGTGAAGGGGTTGGGAAGCTTCCGAGCACCCTGGCAGAACTGCTCTTCTGAACGTGCGTGATAGCAGATGAATCCCAAATCTGTGATATTGCAGGACCTGTCTGGTGCCTCTATAACCAAATTATTATCTGCTATCTCTGATGCATTGATCTCAGTTTTAAGTATGTTGCCAGGTTTTCATGGCTGCCACACTCAGAATAAATACTAAGTTTGGAAAGAGTTCAGCTGCTTCGGAAATACCTAAATAGGAGCCAGATTTTGTTTTAAAAAAATTAAATCCACACAGTGCCAGTGTTGCTTCTATGCTTAGACGATGTGGTTCACACACAAATGTTGCAAAACTCCTGTAAAAAATAATGCTTATTTTCTGAATTGTCCTTCTAAAGAGGACAAAGGAGGAGGAGACTATGAAAGAAGAGAGAGTTTCGCTCTCTGCTTAGCTGGAGCACTGTGTGTGGGGGAAAATGAAACGATCCTCAGGTTTGGAAGTGAGTGTGTTAGAGTGTGACCCTGGCAGACTGCATCGCGGGTTGCAGGAGCACCGCCAGTCTGAGCCGAGTGCTCCTCTCCTCCATCTCTTGAAATATTACCTTGACAAGAAATTTTTGTTTTCTTTCAAAACAAATTGAAAAATTAAAGCAGAACAAGAAGCAATGTGGAGAGGGCACATTGGATGACGAGGCTAGGGGAGAAGAAAGGGAATGAGAGCAGAAGAGGTGAGAAAGGCTTTAACATTTCAAAGGAAATATTCTTGTCACCCTTCCTCAAGCTGCTCTTTGCAGTGAGGTTGTCAGGGATCAAGGCTATACATCAACATGCGCGAGTCACCTCAATTTTGACATTTCCTATTTTTGCAGAGCTTTTGATATTGGAACACTAATAATGGATGGACCTTTTAACATGGAGTTCAGCGTGTAATTCTGATTCCCAGCTCTTCAAAGATCTAAAGTCTGAATTGTTTTGAGGAATCCTTTCATTAAGGATTCTTTCCTGATTTGTCCGTAGAAAAATATATTTACATTTATATGCTGTATTTTCTACATGCTCCTAGTCTGAATATATTGACATCTTTTCCTTTTTTCTAGACACAAGATAGTCATACATTGTGATTTTAATTAACTGGAAAAATACTAACAAACTTAACTGACAACAAATAAATATATAAATAAATAAACAGTGGGAGTCTAGGACTCTAGGGACCAAAAAGCCTGTGAGAAACCAATGCTCAGAATACTGATTTCTTATAAACAGTAAGAGCATTAAAATACCTCTCAGCCTGACATTTGGCTGAAAGTTGTGTATTGATTGTACTGAAGTGATTCCACAAAACCTTGCTGAGACAGGCAGTGCTAATCAAAAACAGAATGAAAATCTTCAACAAAAATTTCATCTTTTCAGAAAAAGAACAGTAGGATGAATGTTTCTTGTACAAGCTTTTAATTATTTCTAAATTATCAGCAGTCTTTTGACAATGAAGGAGGTGGATTATAATGGTTGCTCTAAATGCAAAGGGAAACAGCTTTGCCAAATGAAGGAAATGTGCATTATTGCAAGCCTGTATTGACCATGTAAGATGAAGAACATGTCCTTAAAAACGACAGAGCAAATTAACCTGTTTGATAAAACATGTGACAGCTCCCTGGATTTGCTGACTACTTTGCATAATTACAATAGCTCTTCAACAATGTCATTCCCCATAGATCATTTTAGTCATTTTCCCAAGGCACATTAATTCTTGCCGCTTTTCCAATTTAACTCATTTACCTCATTCCTATTTACTGAAGTTTACTCTTTTTTTTCTTACCCTTGATCATTTCCTACTGTTTAATGGAAGCCAATCCTATGAATTCATGGCAGTCATTTCAGGAAAACAGAAGTGTGAACCTCCGCTTATGTGAATATCATACGCAAACCAGCAGACCTGCTGCTGTGCTCCTGTTTGCCGAGGATGTAAAGCCCTGTGCCAACGTTTCCAAAACTGGATACCTAAACCTAAGTACCTAAATGTATGAGCATAAATCTGAGCTTCTGATTCCGAAACTCTGAGTCACTCCGTAATTGCTGGACCTCCCAGGGCACGCAGAAAGCACATGGACCTGAATTCTTCATCCAGCCCAAGTGAGAGACGCTGCCGCCCCCTCTGCCAACTCTGGGTCCCCCGGCTACTCTGGATTCATCTTCTGCCCGCAGGGAAACGGAGGGCTGACGGTGCTGGTATTTCATGTAGCAGCAGAATATGTCACAATGGTAATGTACCTCCCCGGTACATTTCCCAGGAAACCTCATGGGAATAGCCAGGGCTCCTTTTGCAGTATTTCTGCCCCACAGCCCCACTACACCTGCTTCCAACCTCGTGACAGTCATTTAACACCCTAGGGTCCCAATCCAGCATGATTTCCTTTCAGGTTATAATTACCTTGCAGCTGGCTTTGTTTCTATCTACCTCTTCATAAAGTGAAATAATTAAATGGAACAGACAAGTTAGCCCCATCATTCCACACATTAAATGACTGAAAGCCTGAAAGCAGAGAAAGACAAAGGGAAGAGCAAACAGAAGCAGGTTTCCAAGAACGCTCTCAGTATTCGTCTTATACATTATCTTGGATACGATCTGGATTGTTTGGCACCATACGCGATGTCACTGGCTTTCCTGCCAGAAATCCCAGGGCTCAAGGACCCTGCCAGTTAAGAACTTGTTATATGAATTGCTGCTTGAAAATTATCTTTATTAAGGGAAGAATAATGGTATAGCAAGCTAAGAAACTGCATTAAGAATGGTGTAGTGCTGAAGACACTTGTAGTTCTTGTCATTGCACCCACGCGGATTCAGAAATTATAACCAACGTGTGCTGCATTGTACAGTGGTCTCCTTCTATGGCTGTTCTTTGTAATACCTCAATAAAGACATGTGGGCAGGGCACATCATAGCAGAAGTTGCACCAAGTGTTACATCTTTTTCACTGAAACTACCATGTAGGTAATAACATAAGGGGTTATAATTTAGAACAACATAAAAAAACCTGAAAATGATAAGAAAGTTCTAAAATATTTTCCAAATAGACTGAAAGAGTTCAGCCCCTACCTTAAAAATCTATGCAAAAGTTGTGCATAAATTCCTTTGATGTGACTGCTAGACTTATAAGCTCCCCATAACAGGCAATTTTGATAATCTAATTTGCTTATTAGAATGTGTTTTGCTTATTTTACCGTGAAATTGTTATTTTTTCCTTAAATTACATATCATACTGCTGTATTTCACTCCTTTCTGTCATTTTCTTCTATTGCTAACTGAAACAAATGATAAATACAAATGTGACATAAATTTTGGCTGAACATTTCAACAAAATTTCCACAGAATCATTCTCTTCCTGGCAGTATTTTTTTTTGGCTCAGGGAACTATTCCGATTCACTGACTCTGCTATCTTCAAACTAATACGAACTTACTCGCCTGTTTTCCAGCAAAAGTCAGAAGAATAATGTTGGCTTGCTCAACAGGCACAACATCAACACCTGGTTAAAGTCTGCCACCATCCATGAAAAGCTCTGAGGAGCTTCTGACTTTTTATTGAAAAGGCACATACCTGTGCTCATCTGAAGTACTTCATACTTCAAAACAATAAACAGATCCATTCAAAATAAAAGATTTATATGCTAACATAATATGAATGTAACTTATTGCACTATCCATGTTATCATTGTTGTCTTCTCAGAAACTAATTTAGTGATTTTTTTTCCTTTTAATATCAGAGGGTTGCACCAAAAAATAAAGGCCTTATTCTTACAGGTATCCCAGTAAATAAAGCAGAAAAGCTAAGTAAAAAAAATATTTGTATTTTATATAAAGAGAACTGCTTTGAAATGGACTTTCATAATGTATCAATGATTTGCTAAGGGGATCTATTGTCACTGCATTTTGGCTTTCAGCTATTCTCACTATGTTGTTTAAGTACTATAATCAGTTCTCATCTCATAGCACAAACTATAAACTTCAGATTTACAAGGAAATGAAATGTGGGAAAATAAACAGGAAATGGTAAAGCAAACATCCATCTGCAGAAGGAAACTGCCTCTCAGAATGTATTTGTTTAGAAATAAATAAATGGATACCACAGAACATGATACTTGATGTAATTTGTATTGCAAGCTAATTAAAAAGGGAGACAAAAACTACGTGAATTGCTTTATATTCAAACCTTTCCTTTGAGTCTTCACTGATTGTATGAACAAAAGTTAATCTGATATTACTCAGACATCACCCATTCTGCCTTTAGTGGGAGCTTTGTATCAGTTAAGTCTCAACAAGCGGCCACCCACTAATAAAGATACAGCTGCTGCCCAGAAGGGTGGACAGTCATGATTTAGCGTGACATTAGAAGTAAACTCAAATAGTGAAAAGGGGATTGAGCAAACAGAAAAGAAGGACAAGTGTCAGTACAATAAAATGACAGGAAGTTATCTGGAAGGATATGTCCTAGTTGTCCTAGAGAAAATGAGAACTGAAAGGCTGGAGGCAGGAAAAGGGTCCAGAATGATGTGCATTTGAAAGCTGTTCGCATAGAAAGAACAGGGTTATTTAAGGAAAAGAGAAGTGAGTCAAGCTCATATACTTCAGTTTTGGACATTCCTGTATATTCCTTTATCACTTCTTGATTCTGCAATGAGATTTGCCTTATATCTGCTTAGTTGATATCACATTCAACTCCTTTTGATGTCAAACTTGAGACAACATCCCACGACATATTTAATCTCACAGTGTAGCTGTGCGCCTCAACACCACTTGCTCCTGGGCCAGCCTCTTTCAGCCTCTGCCTCCGTGAATAAACTGTTCTTGAGACTGCCCAGTGGCTCCAGACTGGTGACCCGGGAGATTTACTCTCTGAACCCCACAACACACTGAAGGAAAAAGGAGGCTCTGGATAACATACTTATCTCTAGGCCATTGATCTCCCTCATATCATCACCAAAAAATATAAACCTGGATGATTAGAGTTAGCCTTTCTTAAGGATGGATGGCCTAAGACACTGGGTAGGACAGCAATGGACTCTTTTTATTCAGCAGGCCTTATTTCAGTCTCTGTTGTGCATGTTTTGTCATTTTGTATTCATAGGTACTGAAACTGTATAAAAAAGCTCATTCAAAAATTAAAAAAACTGTTTTGCCAAATGTTACCCGGAAAGTATTGCCCGACTTATCCTCTTGCATTTTACCATGTAGTGTCTTTATCAAGGTAGACAATACTTCTTTGTTCAATACTGCAAGCATTACAAACATCAGAATAAAAAATAAAACATAACTTTAAAAATACCAAATGCAAACTTTGCCTGTGATCATGCTAAAGTATACTATTAATTATTAAACTATTGCAGTATTTATAAACTCAGTAAATTGCTTGTTAAAGTCCATTACCATTTTCCTTTTTATTTCTTCTGTCACTTCGTCATTTATTAGCACAGTGAAAGTTCCTGGAAGATCTAACTGCTACTACCTATATCTTAACATGTTTGGCTTTTTTATTTTTAACCTGGGCTTGGAATTTTTTTTTTCACTTATTATCCTGGGGTTTAACTTAATGACAACATTGCTGGTTTACATTCTCAGCTGCAACCTCACCTCAATTTTGTGTGTCTGGAAAGTTAGTGCTTTCAAGCTTCAATGGCACACTCAAAACTTAATCACCTCTCTTGAATTAGAACACTGCAACCTACGTAAACAACACTGAGTCAAACTTCAACCTACAAAGGCAAGAATTACAGTCTCATTCATAATCATATGAGGCCATGCCCCATTGTGGCAGCCTTCAGAGGTGTCTGCATAACACTAATTTTCTGAACCCTGAATGTGGGACATGAGGCGCTTGAAAGAAAAAGCCTTCACAGTCAGAGCTAAACCAAATCCATAGCAGAGCAGTATAGAAGTGGTTCTGAAATCCTGTCAAATGCTGATTGGCATCCTGTGGTGCTTAAAAAAATTCGGTTAAATCTTACTGCAACTCCTGGAGCTAGAAGAGAAGCAAATTCTTTTTTTCTTCAGTTTGATCTATCAGATTTATGGGAAAACCTGGGTATTTTTTTTTTTCTCCCTCCCCCCTCCCCCCCCCTTTCCTGAATTACTGTCTGGGTGGAATTTGATGAACCTGTCCATTTGTCTTAGCCAGTAACTAGCTCCAACTGTACTGGGCTAAGCTGGTCTGGAAAACCAAGGTATACTGGTGGATATACACCCATATAAACGGAGGCCTGGCATGGGACTCTGGAGAAGAGGCTGCGTGCTGAGGCTCCAGAAACTTGTCCCTGCATGAGGACATGTTCTACAGAGGTGAGAAAGCTGGCTGTCAGACAGCTGGCTGCAGAGAGCCAGCCCTCAGTTGTGCCCCTCCAGAACAAGCTCCTCCACCTGCTTGTCTGGGTGCGTCTCACTGGGTCTGCGGCTGAGGCGTCTTGGTTGCTTTATTCAGTCTAAGCAGTAACTGCTGACAACCTTCCTCTTCACTCCCAGCTATGCCTTCCAGCCTCTGCCTTCTGTCAGCGTTAGGATTTGAGCTATTGCAGATAAACTCCATGTATCTGTCTATCTGTGAGGTGAATTTGTGGTTGGATCGGGTCGCTGAGCCACTGGTGTTCGGCCACAGGAGGGAGAGGAAGGGATGGCCAGGGCTAGCAGGGCACTATTGACCCTTGCAGCTCCACCTGACAGTTTGAGCATTGAATACATCAATGCTCAAAGAGAGTGAAGACCTGCAGGCTGCTCTGTGTTTCTGCACAGGCTTCCCTGCCCCTGGGATCGTCATAGCAAACAGCATCATGGCGCAGGTAGGAGTGCTACCCGCTATCAGGGACTAGTAACAGTGCAGGCCAGTGCTTGACAGAAAACTGTAGAACATAGCAGGGAATACTGCATCTGAACAGTGACAGCTCAAGGCTTTCAATGGAACAATCATTAATGTGATCTACCTAAAGCCTTATGTGCATGGCATTTGTTTTAAAACAAACTGCCCTCAAGAAACATCCAGATCAGAGACTTGGTAAGTAACCTGAAGTCATCTACCTTGTTTCAAGCTGAATAATAAAACTAAATATACTCTGTAAAACAAGAGCAATGAATATTTCTGTCCAAAGGCTAGAGGTGTTAGGAATGCTACAGCAGCTCTTCAAAATTCAGCTGCATTAGCAGACTGCCAGGCTCCTAACAGAAGAAAATCAGTAATACGACAATTACATAGGTAAACAGGACAGCACCTGAAATTCCAGTAAGCACCAGCTAAGCCAGGTGTATGCTATTGTAACACTCACTCTGTGGGAGTCCTTCAAGATTTCATAGTCAGAGAATTTGAAAGGTTAGGTGCTGGGCCCTTCAGTCCCCAGCCTAAAAAGAAATGCTTACAAGTTTGCAGCATCAGCTAAGATGGTAACACAATTTTAAAGTACTGCAGGAGAAAATTAGCACACTTGAAGCTAAGTCATCAAGCAGTGAAGTTAGGAATTACATTAACTTTGGCTTCTTCCATATATTTATCTTGCAACAGGTAAGTAAACGCTGGATGCAGCCACAAAGGTGATAGGGATGGTGGTAGCCTCTCCCCTGGGGTGTGACTGCTCCCTATCCCATTACCCTGAATACAACCACAGTGGGACCCCAGTGAGGGATGTCCAGTGTGAGGATCAGAAGACTCTTCTGAAGCAAAGTCATATAACAGCAACAACAATAGCAAGACAAAAAAAAAAAAATCTACTGTAAGATAAGGTTATATAGAGGCACAATGGTACAGCACTTCCTCGCAGCACTGACAAGACAATGACTGTTCCATGAAAAATTCTCAGTTTTTTTATATTTGCTTTCATCCTACATTAATGCCAGCACAAAAGCTTTCCAACTCTTTTTGTAGGAAGACTTGAAGTGCGAGAAACTACAATGTGCATGACTGCAGGCCACTACAGGACAATGGAAACTGGAAACTTATCTCCTTTGTCCACCTGGTTTGCAAGTTTGGGACATGTCCTGTCTCCCCTTAAGTAGACTTTCCATGCTGCACAGAATTAATGATGGTATTTTTGATCTTCTTTGGTTTACTTTTATCCAACCCTGCAGATACAGCAAAGAACTTTAGGTATGGAAAGAGAAACCTAAAACTTGTTGAGTTTGGTTTTTTCCCCCCATCTAGTTCTCCTTGTCAGTTGCTTTAAGGGCTTTATCCAGCTCTTTGGAGTGCTTCTACCTCCTTACTCTTAATGGATTCACTCCATGTTTCCTATGGGCATTTCTGTCTAAACATGCCACTGCTTTAGTTTTTCCTTACATCAGTGACATTGAGAGAATGGTTCACTCCTCAAGTAATCATCAACCCTTAAAAAGTACTTGCATATCAGAATAAATCCTTAGCTGACCTCATCCTCCGTTAGCCCACCCCACAGCAGGCAGAAGCAGGGGCTGCTGGAACAGCGTGTGCAGCCCTTGGACACCAGAGGCTGTGTGATTTCTGGATCAGAAGGGTGCTGTGATGTATTTCCCCTTATAACTTACTCCTTCATTTTAATCACACAGTCCTTGAATCACAATCTATTTGCTTGGATTTTTTTGTTTTGTTTTGTTTTGTTTTTAAACAATTCTCAGGCTATAATCTCAAAATACGATATAATCTATGGAAGTGTTTCTCTAACTTTTGGAAAACCTGACTCCTCTTTTTTTGGTTGTCTGTATTGCTTCCGCAGAAGGCCTGAGCTGTCTTAGAAGAAAGAATTTCTTAAGCTTTTCTTAAAGCTTTTCAGTCAATCTCAAAGCCCTTGTGATACTCAGGAGGAGTTACAGCTCAATGCTTGAAAAACACCATTCTGCAACCAAATATATTCCCAAGTCTCCCTTATTAAGGAATCAAATTTAAAATCTGATAATACAAGAAGAATGTGGCAAATTAACCGCAGGACAAGTTAAGGAAGTCCTCTGAGAATCCACTTTGACTGGTACTTGGGTTACTCAGGCAATTTATTAATTGCCTATTCACCCACCTAATTAAAACACTTTCCTGAAATAGCTATGAGCAAGCGTTACAGAAAATTTTATTTTAGTCTTACATTTTCCTTTCAAAAATGGTCAGCCTTTCATATGATGAAAATTAAATAGGATAGATTCATAAAGTAGAGTAATATAGAAAACTCAGTGGAGACCATTTGATTTTTAACAGCTTGTTCCCTTGTATCCAAGAGCTTAAATAGTCCTCTATTTCAGCTTTTTGATTACTTTGATATGTGCTGCTCTATCCTCTTGGAACCATCTTCTAGGAGGCTTATTGATTTTGTGAGAAATCCATTTTCTGGTTTTCCAACAGGCTATAAAACTGTCATTGTCCATATGATGAAATTCTTAATGGCACTTTACATATTGGTCTTGTTTCTCCTTCCTCCATTCTCCTTTACATGCCCCAAGAAATTTTCCTGAAGGCACATAGATTCTTTTATCTCTATACAGCCCTGAAGCTCCTTCTGCACCACCTCTCAGAACCGCCGGGATGTGACCCTATGGCAGGCGTGAATGTGGGCAGGTGTTTTTCATCATGCACAGGTTAACTTACGTGGGATCCCTCTTGTCGCTAAGACAGACAGCTAAAGGAAACTGCACTGTTGGGACTGTAGAGAAAGAAATATTTCTTAGATTTAAAATCAAATCAAAAACTAGGAAGTGTTTTGTTAAAACTCCTAATAAAAGCCCAACAACCCAGATGATACCAAAATGGGCCTGACTGACCCACACAGTGAGAAAAAATCCTGTTTTCTCAGCATTTTGTATGGCAGCCCCAGCCCCAGTCCAGGCAGCCTGCAGCAGCTCCAGCTGTGGAGAGGGACCTGAATGGTTTCCAGCTGCTCCAGTCAGCTCAGTTCACCAGTGGTTATTGCTGAGGGTGCACATCACCTAAGAAGATTTATATTAATAAATAAAGTCTTATGACCTATAAGGAGAGGATTGTACAAAGTTAATGGATTTTTTTTGGATGTCACGTGACAACACTCAAGAGTAGGCACTTCTTATTCTACAGTGCATATCAACATGTCTCTTGGGTATCTCCAGTACAAGATCATTTCTAGTATTAAAGCAGGGGTAGAGTATTTAGCCAAAACAGGGAGAATAAAATTCTGAGTCTGCTGAAATATTCACAGCTCCGTGTTGAAGCTTCCACAATTTTCAGTTAAAAGAAAAGCTAGGGAAAAAATATGAAAGACTCAAAAATACGTGGGAAAATATGTCCTGTCCCAGGAAATCTGGGCACCCTAGTTCCAGCTAATTTGGAGAAAATCCACAGGTTGCCATCTGTGCTCCCTGCCCAGTGAGGATAGAGACCTGGCCAAGTGGAGTTGGCTGGCAGTGGAACAGATGGAGAAGAAAGGATCATCTTTCCAAAGGACAGTACAGCTGCCTCTCCTGTGTGCACTCACTCCAGACCCTTGAAGGGAATTCAGCCAGAACTTCTGCCATGGACTTCACTGCAGTAATTGCAACCCCTCACATAAAGACCATTGCATTAAGCAATTATCTAATCCTAATTGCAGTTTGGACAAATGTCTAAAGAAATTGTTTACAACTCTAGAAACAGAATAGTTTAAAAGAAACTGTGTGGGAATCTGAGTACACAGAAGTCAGCATGAATTTTCTTAGAAGTTGAACTTAACAGATTCTTCTTGCTATGATTCTAGTTCAGGCTTTTTGTATGAATAAAATAATTTTTGCAGTTCTTGTTCTTTTTATACTGTGTTTCTAGCTGGCAAAAGTTGGAAGGCATTCAGAAACTAGATTTATCAGTTTCTGACTGCTGTCCAGCTTCTGACAGTTAAAAAAGCAGTTAGTACTGAAAGTACTGTTTTCAGAACTAGAGGTAAAAAAGAAGTGCCAGACAGGAAACATCTAAGGATTGTTCTAAAAATTTGGAAAACCTTGATGAAGTGTGAAAAATTATTAATTTATAAATTAAAATTTCCTATTTTTATTTTACATTTGAAAAGTTAACAGAGGAGAATGAAATTCCCTATGAAAAATTTAGTTTAGCATAAAACTTTATTTTTAGAGGAAGTCCCTCAGCTGCCTCTATCCATGAGCAGAAGGCTGGCTGCATCCTGTACCTGTTCAAGAAGCAGCATGAACTGAAAAATGCCTCTTCTGATTTT